>JBCAUG010009193.1:0-11213 GCA_038406175.1 Haplosyllis leylae
GCTTCCCAATGAAACATTTGAAGGAACTGTCTACTGCTCATAAATATGTGTTTTTGTGTCTTTTTAACTTTTTGAGATGATATTTACACGAACTGAGCATTGGAATAGATGGTCTCTCACAGCATGTCATTCTGACAAACAAGTCTAAATTTATCGTTTGACAGAATTGTAAACTTTTCTTGTTTCTGCATTGAGTCCGACATTATTCCATGGAAATGGAAATGATTTAAGTTATTGGCTCCAGCAGAGAAAACTCAATTCTTTCCCTACAAAAAGCATCAACAATATTGCACAAAGTAAAATAAGACATTGAATCTGTCGTGGGTGAGACACTTGGCCATCAAATACACTTTGTCATCTCAAAGGACAATATTATCTTTTATTATTTCCCATTTGCCTTTTCAGTCATTCAAGATCGGGAAATGTTATGAATATTTTAGATTCTTTTGCAATATAAACGTTCAATTTATGCCACTAGATAAAGGACTAATCTTAATTTCTTTATTATTCTCAAATCTCACGATTTCTATATATCTTAAAGTCTTCCCAGATGCACACTAATTAGCCATTAGTGGTAATAATTCTAATGTGTCTAACACGTATGCCCCTTGTATTTTCGTAAAATTTGGTCAGTTTGTGAATTATCTGAATATATGTGCGTTACTCAACACTTTTAAGGCTTATTCACACAAACCAGGCGCGAATTCGGAAGCGAAACCAGCATTAGTATCAGACAAATACTGAACTATTGAAATTGAATGTCAATGTTAAATGGTGGAAAAGGATGAAGAAAATTGATACCTTTGCATTAACGTGGTATTGGAGCCCCCGAGTTCAACCAGTTAAAGTGTGACTTTGTAACATCATAATGTTTATAAAAACACTTGTTTCTTTGTCCTAGACTTCAGCTTTTGGTCAAGGTAATAATTTGACATCTTTTCTATATTCCCGTTGGTAAGAATTCTATCGGATATCACAACCAAGACACACAACATATCTCAAAGTCCGGGGACGTGTCGAACTATGAGAAACAAAACTATGTACTTTATCCGTAAAAAATTAGCAAGCACGGAGATGTGAAAGAATGACTAATTTGGATGAAATGTTAGACTCAGAAAAATTAGTAGATCTATCTCATTTGCAGTCTTCACAAAATAGAAGTTACGAAATGGTTATTTTTCCGTCATGTCCTTTACGCATCAGGAAAACGAATTTGTAAATGCAACACACGAAACTTAAACCATTAAGGTCAATATTAGGTTGGACGTTTACAATGATAAAATGATGCTGGGCGACTTTTCCGACACAAAAATAACCACTCGTAATACGATTGCACACAGGTTTACGGCACATCGAGTTTTTCACAATTACACAAAGTTGGCAATGTTGGCAGTATTGCCAACTTTGTATACCCATATGTTTGCAGTTTTTTTCTTTATTTGCACCAGCTTATGGGAAATAAGAAATCAAGGAGTACATGAGAATTATATTTCAAGATTACATACATTATTGAACAACTTGAGTTTTAATGGCAGAGCTAAACCGAATTTGGCAATGTTGTCATTCTTGTATTGGAGAGCGTTTGTGAAAAACTCTGATGTTGCAAACGTTTTCAGCAGCAGACATAATGATACTGGGCGACACTTAGCACATAAAGAACAATCACTCGTATTAACATTGTAACCACGTTTGTGGCACATATATGTTGCAAATGTTCTTTAGCAGCAAATAAAGAACAATGTCATTTATTAAGGGGGAATCGATGTTTGCGAAACCATTAGAGTTTTTCCTATGTAACACAAATCTGACATTTCTGGCATTTTTGTACAGAATTGACATCGAGGGGTTTCAAAATCAACAAAAATAAAGTTGCCTTCAGTGTGCTGTGAGTTGGATTCCCACTGGAGGCAACTTTATTTATTGCTGAAACTTTAAAGCTCTGTTGCCAGTTTTGTACAAAAATGCCAGAAATGTAAGATTTGTGGTATTTAGGAAAAACTCGATTAAGTAAGCACCGAAAAGGTAAAACCAATTCTGGATACGTTTTGGAGACATACCAATAGAGCTATTCAAATTGAGGTGTGTGCCCATTTCAGTTGTTACATTATTTCAATTGAGTATCATTTCTCCTTTTTCAGTTTGCGCAATTACCCGCAGGTCCATCAATTTCATAATTTTAATTAACAAACATTACGCATGCCATTTAATTAAGCACGTAATTTAATGTGCTAAATTTTATCATGTAATTTCATTGTATCTCTGTGGATTACGAAACGAACAGATGTTTATAATTGTGCACGAACCAAAATTATCTCATTTTGTAAAAAATAATCTTCTTTTCATCGTGTACTAACTTGAAATGTGGCCTTTGCTGAATTCGAATAAACCAGAAGGTACTGAAGGGCCATCTTTACTCTCTCATATATCCTCACATACCCTGTATCCAACTGGATTTGCCGTTTCTTCCCCTATGCCTCCCTACACACTTGTCTACAATCACGGAAAACCGGCCTGATAATACCTGAGTTTGTCTCTCTGGTTTGAAAGGAATTTCTCTGATTGAACTAATTGACTTAATTGTGCCAAGTGAACGTTTTGAACTGACTGAGCTAACATTATTTTTGAATTTAGGGATACCTAAAATTATTAGCATTTTATCACAGTCTACCTGTCTATCTAACTCTGTTCAAAAACATACTCATGTCTAAATGGTTTTCGTAATTCTAATGCAATGCTTTCCATAAAGAAAGGCACATAGAGTCCACCACCCAAGGTTTTCATCTCAACAAACCCCAAAGGGAACAGACCGTGAGGAACAGTAATAAATGCATCACCTTAGATATTCAGAGACTT
Source organism: Haplosyllis leylae (assembly GCA_038406175.1). Taxonomy (NCBI): domain Eukaryota; kingdom Metazoa; phylum Annelida; class Polychaeta; order Phyllodocida; family Syllidae; genus Haplosyllis; species Haplosyllis leylae. The sequence goes on from JBCAUG010009193.1 coordinate 2,854, forward strand.
ACTCCTCCTCTGATAACACACACACACACACACACACACACACACACAAACACACACACAACACACACACACACACACACACATACACACACAGACACACACCACACGCACACAGACACACACCACACGCACACATACACACACGCACACACGATGCTTATTGATAAAAATATGTTGTACATATGGTACATTAAAAAGGACCACAAAAGGAAGCGACAAGAAAAATCCCCATTTATTAATGAAGGAATCAAACGAAAGTTTATCCTTTAATATTTTATCAGCTTCCGAGTGAAACTAATTAAACAAGTGTAAAAACACAGTAATTAGTTTGCTATTCATTCAGTAGAAATCAATGGGGAAGAAAGGTAAACCAACCGCTCCACCTGACCATTAATTAATTATGCATTACTAATGATCGTTATTTGAAATGTTTTTATTGGGATGACATATTGTCTCAGAGGGGTGTAGACTAAATATGGTGGTTCAAAGTGATCGTTTTTGCGAGATGACGTTTTCTAATGGGCAGGATGTATATAGAAGTGAATTGGTGTCAAAGATTACACATCTGTGTGCTGGTTATTACAGTTTTTATCTAATTTACTAGTACCACGCAATAACGCTCAAATTGTTTTTACTCCCAGCTGCTTCGTCATTTAATACAATTAGACAATGATTTATTCTTTGATACAAATCAACATATGCTAATCTTGAACTGGATTATTATCTGTTTTATTTGTAATCTTCCAACAGATTGTGAATTGTTTTTATCAGATATATGCGCATACATGATCACCGCAAAAAAATATGTGCAAATTTTTTTAGCATAATTCACTCCTAACCTGAGTGATCATTCCTCTAAAATTAACTTCAGCAAGAAATTATCAGTTGTCTTAATGGTTGGCATTGTGAGTTCGATTCCCACTGAAGGCAACTTTATTTTTGCTGATTTTGAAACCCCTCGATGTCACTTCTGTACAGAAATGCCAGAAATGTCAGATTTGTGTTTTATAGGAAAACCTCGAATGGTTTTGCAAACATCGATTCCCTCTTAATAAATGACATTGTTCTTCATTTGCTACTAAAAGGACGTTTGCAACATATATGTGCCACAAACGTGGGTACACTGTTAATACCAGTGACTGAGTGAGTCGGCATCATTAAGTATGTTTCTTGAGTTCCTCAAGATGATGATGCTGGGGGACCGTTATTCACCCTTATCTAAGTCATCCTTTGCTCTGAAATTAATTTTAGCCAGAAATTATATAAATTGTGTTAGTGAAGCGGCATTTTGAAGTACGTTTCTTGAGTTCCTCAAGATGATGATGCTGGGGGATCTATTCGGACACAAGACGATACTTCGCATCGTGGTAAATGCATAAGATACATTAGTGAAGAAATAAAAGTTACCACCAGACGAAAATAAAACAGTGCCAGTCCCACCCATAAATACAGTATAAAGCCTTAGCACTGCGCTGTTATGATTCTGCTAGGTTGATTACACTATCAAACGAAGAAAGATTATTTCCGTTTTTAGCACCAATAAAGTCAAAGTCCTCTGGAGTTTTATGTTACTCCTCGGACACTTTCACCGTTTTTATGCCTTGATATCCCATGAACAAAAAGCTGTGAATATATACATCTAATGGTAAAGGACGAGATGGAAATATTGACAAATAACCCTTATTAATTTACAGTTTAGCAGTTGTGTCATTAGAGATGAACCAAAGCTACCATGACTTTGATTATAATCACAAAACCATTAAGACACACCGGTTTTGTTGAAAAGAATTAGCCGAGTGACGCAGACGGTTAGAGCACATACTCGAGTTTTTCATGATAGATCTAAGATCACATTTACATTTTAAGCCTGAATTTGCATGAAAAAGTTAAATTTTTTTTAAAAAGTTGCCTCCAGTGGGATTTGAACTCACAACACTGGCCATCATTGGATCTAAGATCTAAGGTTATCCAGATAGGCTACAGAGGCCTGTGCTACTTGACAGATCTTTAACTGAAGTTTGTTTCATGCACCATTTCACATTTGAAAAGTCATTAAATCATGTCTGATGTAAATTCTGTCTTAAAATGTGAAATTTAATTTCATTGTGAAAAACTCGTGTCAGATATCATCACAAATCACAAAAAGGGGAACTAATTGTCTGCAAAATAGTCCCTACGTCTTCCAAAATTGAAAATGTCCAAAATATAAAATACTAATGCAGCATAGCGATTCTGAGCAGTGACGCAAAATATAAAACAGTAGTAATATGGAAAGTCCCAGTAGAACTGCAAATGTATATAATTCACTGTCCCTGATCCGAATGTTGATCTCAGACTGTTCATAAAATACCTTATTTGATAAATAATGGATGTGAGGATGGCAGAGTTTGCGGATAAGTGAATACATGCTCACTAAACAGATATCCACCCACAATAAATTCCTAGTTGAGAATTGTGATGGATGGTCACAATATGAATCAATATTTCAAGGGACATTTAACTGGCTTAATTTTCGAAAAGAGACACGTGGAGATCAAACAGACATTAAGTTCAAGTGTCGAATCTGTAACTCCATCTAATTTAATTTAACATACCAGCTGATTGAAAAAATTAATTCACTGTTTAAAAACGCTGAAGAAAACCAACAACCATTACGTTTGAGATGCAATTACAATGTCAACATGTTGTATCAGTAAGATGTCAAAGATATGAGTAGATAAGAAGTTATCTCTGTGAAATCTCAAACATTTTAATTTGAGTTTTACGCATGTTGAGTCAATCTTTCGTATCAATCACGAATTTTACAGCAAATTAACTTTCATTGCAACATTGTGTAACATGTACTGTCAGAGATGCATTTCCAGAAGCTTTGCTCAATGCCAAAGAACTATCCCTAAAGAAAAAATTCTAAAAATTCTTCTAAAATTCGCCTTTCAAATTGTTTTGAATTCATAATTGTATGTTGAATGATATAATGTGACGTTACCTCACAAAAGTGAAAATGTCACAATATCGAATGTTTGCAATACAAGAAAAAAATAAGATGTTCTGACAAAATGACGTCATGACAGCATTAGAACTGTGTAAACAAATTCTCACCAATGACCGCAGCCTAAAGTAGGCCTACTTATCATAAAAGTGGCTAGGCATTCCCAAATCAATAACTAAGTTGACTCTAATGGTTTTACATCGGATTTTTTCTAAACTATTTTCCCAGCTTTTTTCTCAACGATTTTCTCAACTATTTTCTCAACTGAATTCCATATATGTGTTTCTACTAAAATCGCAAAAAAATGGGTACACAACCCATTCTTGAACCGAAATGGTCGCGAAAATAGTTGGCAAAATAGTTGAGAAAAAAGCAGATGTGAATGGACCATTAGGGAGTCAGCAAAAAAGAATTGGTACTTACCCGAAGGAAAGATGGTCCTACTGTTGTGAGCGATAATTCATCAATATTCCTTATCAACTAGTAATCCTTTACACCAACCTCAATACCATACCTGAAATATAAAAATCATTAAAAGTTCCTTGAATAGAAACATGCGTACATTTTTAATGTCGAAAAAGTGACGGTTCTGTTTCAAATTACTTTTACGTTTCTTGTCACCTGACTTTATTCCCTTCCCCTGAACCATAAGCCACCTGACCCAAGCTCCACAGACCATGGGCCAACTCCCCCTTCCTGTTCCCTAAGATCATAAGTGACTTGACCTGATCTGATCCTCCTGAGCCCCCATGAGTCCCCATGGGCCACCTCACCTGGCTAGCCTAGAATGATCATAGGGATAGGGGAAGTGGTCACTATGCCTTGTAGTGTTAGTGTGAAGTCTTTTGTGTTTACTCTTGGTTTAAAAATTAAACTCTGACGCATTAAAAAGCCACATTTTGTTGGGTTATTTTTTCATACAGATTTAAGAATGATGGACCAAATTTTTGGTGACGTCCCCCATCTCACAGATAAAGTCATGGTACCACCGATTAGAACATTTGTGAACGTCCCTCAAATACTGTTCAGTAGGTTTCTTGATTTGCCTAGATCCCACTGATTCTGGTAATTCTGATACCTAAATCAAAGACAACGAAAGGAATAGTCATTGCCTAAACCGTCACCATGGATATATTTTGTGGCCAGTGTAAAGGAAAGAAACTCGCTTTTAAGGATGAACAAGACCTTAACATTACAAAACGTGAATCTAATTTGGAAACTATATTTTTATCTATGATAAACAAACATCCAAATGTCACACCACGAAGTACTCCTCATGACAACAAATGATATCATTGCACGATGAGTCTCGTACCTGCAGCCCAACATCTTTTTGGGACAAAAATAACATTTAACAGACATTATCAGAAACTGCTAAATCTACTTTGTTTTCGCCAAAAGGACATCCTGTATCTCTCAAATTTAGGTCCAAAAAAATCTCAAATTGAGCCACACAAAATCATCAAAAAGTTTTACTGTCGTTCTTTTATTACATCAGCAACTCCATAAATACTGTCTGTTTATAGTTGTTTTTTTACCATAAAGCTAAAAGGGTCTTTTCTCACCTATTTTATGCCACCATTTTCGTAATGCATTTGTCGGTTTTTCCTTTCAGATTCGAGTCTCTGGGGTTCAATTATTGAAATGTCATTTTGGTAATGTGCTAAGCAGCTGTATCCATTTATTGCGATAGATCTTTTTCCTCTTGGTTCGGAGACCAAAAATCTTTGGTGTTTGTTTTTATTATCACGTCACATAAGGACAGAACAAAAGTCCCTTGTGCAGTGTTTGGAGAACCTTTCTGTTCTGAGGTAATTTCACAGCCTTTGGGGAAACACATGAAAAAGAGGATTTTTTCAGAAAAGGCAGATAAACCCAGTAAATAAACGATTAATCTTTGAGGTCTTTTTAAATTAAAATTTTCTCTTTGAAATGAAATTTTCTTTGAATTTCTGCAGTGTAAATTTGTTATTTCTGCCGAAATTAAGTTAAAAACAGAAACAACAGCAAGTGCCCTGCATTGTAAGGGTTGGCACGCAGTGCTGTTATGCAGGTGACCCAAGATTCAATTCCAAGTCCAGGCTGTTGGTGTTCCAAGGTTAAGGGTAGAGACATTGGGCAGTGTCTCTGTAAATCATTGCCTCCCCTGGCCAATGGTGTAAAATGAGGTACTGGCAATTAACGGAAGTTGGTTTTGTGTTGTGACCAAGCAGGTATCTATCAGATTCATCCAAAGTTGGACAGAGGTCTTCTCTCCCAGGAAATTTATGTGAACTCCAGTGGCTATACATCAATCGTCAACATTTCAACTTTAAATTTGAATTCAAATGATGTCTCAAAGATTTTCAAATACTTAAAAATAGAATGGGGAAATTTTGTCACATCTGAAGATTCCTTTAAACAAAAATCCCTTCAGTCCATTTTTAAATAGTTTGGAACACAATTTAAGTGAAATTTTAAAGACCTTAAATCCAGCCTTAGGCATGATATTTATAAAAGACCGTACAGTTAGAGATTTTCTGTACAGTCGCCTATTCCTGGTATGGTTGTGTGAACCAGAGAGTATATTTCGCATACAGAGGCTCTATGTGTTATGAGACATGACTGCGCATCCTAATCACCTAGTGTACATAGCATCATTTTCGTTCTGGGCAAAACGCATCAAGAAACAATCTATCTTCTTTGATGTGTAATCACCAGAGTCACAACAAAGCCTTGTGATTCAGTCACACTGAGTAAAAAAAGTAAAATAACAATTTTCGTTTTAGACTGCGTTTGAAATTTGAAATTTTTGGGGGACATAAGTCCTTTCTGTTGGGCCATTGATACCCCTGTTTTGGACTTCTGTCGTCGGCCATATGCTTTTGGTTTCGAAGCTAGTTTCCTTACCGGCAAGCCGTGCAAGTATGCATGGATCACTTAGATTCATTTCTGGTGCAACACCTGCTGATTTCGAGAAGCACTCCTTTTTTGATCCACGTACTTGAACATGTTTGATAGGTTAGAAATTTACTGTTTTGGTTAATGTAAAGTCATCGTTTTGTTCCAGCTTGTTGTCTTGATTTGTTCAATGCTGCTTCGTGAAGAGTCGACTAATTTATCTGTGTAATATTTTTGAAATCAAACTTGAAAATCACGGTTTTATGCTAATAAGATGACGTCATTACGTTACCTAGCAATGAGCCAACCTGTGACGTCAACATCAGGCCGTAATTTTTTCAAACGTAAACGCAATAGCAGTGGCGGATGCAGTATTTCCCAGACTGGAATTCCCAACCCCCAAGGAGGGCATCAACCTACTATTTGACAATATTTTTCTACAAATTGCATAAAAATGAAGAAATTTTGAACTGGGCGTGTCACTTGCGCCTCCATAAACAAGCAAACGCATAGTACCAATTTCTGAGTGCGACAAGTTTCGTTATCGCTTGCGCTTTCATTCAGTGTGAATAGACCGCGCTATTTTGTTGCCATTTTAGTCTGTAATAATGTATTAGTGGTGCAGTCGATGGATAAAAAGTTCAGATCAATTGGAACATGTTTGCTTCCAGTGTCTTCTTCAGTTTTTTCCTGTGCTCTGTTTTCATACTGAACGACATGATTCAGACAAAACAAGGGTAATTGTTTTCAGCTCAAGTATAAAATCTACCGACAGGATCCGATGAATCTGTTTCTTTTTGCTTCACTTTCCTTATCAAAGATTTTGGTTACTTTCAGTACAGTATTACCTCTTTTGCACGACAACTCGCTTTGACCAACTTCACTCTTTAACGACAGTAAAGTTTCCATTGGCGGATCTTGGGGAGGGGGGCATTTGCAAGTGGCGTGAGCATTTTCATGCAGTTTTAGAAAAAAAGGTTAAATCAAGTGGTATGTTGGCGTTCCTTCTTAGGGGTTGGCGCCCTTCCTGAGAAATCCTGGACCCGCCACTGGTTTGATGCTATGACGCATTACTAATCTTTCAGGTAGCTACATTTTCTGGTTAACGGAGATAGAAAGTCCGTTAAAAACATGTGCACACGACTTACAAAACTTAATTTGTGTCACATATTATGACATTGTGCATGTAATTTTACAATACACAAAAAGATGCATAAATTAAGAACTGCATTACAATTCAGCGTATTGACAGATGTAGGGCGATAATTGGACATTATTGTTTTTAATTTATGTAGTTGTTGTTTCATCTTTTCATTTGTGCAACTGAAATGTATATTGCTCTATGCTACCAGAACTAATCCTGTAAAGTTCTACTGCGTAAGCTGATCTACTTGTTCTATGTTCCTCGCTTCCATTTGTTAACGACTTTTCCCACTTGCTTCTGTCAGGTTCCATTTCTGAAATTTCGGAACATTTTACAAATTGGATAAGGTGTCCTCATTTCTGCCAATTTTCCCGCGACGTAGGGCAAAGAAACCAAGAATGCTCGAAAATGAAATAGTTGTCTTGAAATGTTGGCTGAATAGTCTTAAAACCTCACACCAGGTTCCATTCGAGTTTTTCACAATAAAATAAAATTTTACATTTGAAAACAGAATTAACATCAGACATGTTTTAATGATTTTTCAAATGTGAAATGGTGCATGAAACAAACTTCAGCTAAAGGTCTGACAAGTAGCACAGGTCTCTAGGGCCTATCTGGATAAGTATTCAACCTTAGATCCAATGAGGGTCAGTGTTGTGAGTTCAAATCCCACTGGAGGCAACTTTTTAAAAAATTTGAAACTTCTTCATACAAATTCAGGCTTAAAATGTAAACATGATCTTATCATGAAAAACTCGATTACGTTTATAACTTTCCTACTGACCATTAAATTTCCCTTGGGGAAACAATTGAATTTGAGCTTCTCGTTTTAACTTAAAAGATGCGTGTCATTTTCGACAAAGCACGACAATTAAAATCTCCTGTTATTCCATCCAGATCTCACATTCTACTCGGGAGAAGTTCTGCTACAAAGTGATTCTATAAGTAACAATGTAACTGATACTATCTTCTGTGGTGTAACTTGCTCGTGTCTGGCACGTTCTTACTACATTTTTCAGAGAATAAAGAAAGATGTAATTTGAAAGCTAATTGGGAAGTTAAATGCATCAATTGATCTAATCGCCATTATAAATCAAATGCAGGCAGACAGACACGCTCACACTGACATTCATAGTTAGTCTGTGACTGTAATGTTATAATGTTACAAATGCTGTATTATATAGACCTATATGAAAACTATTCATTACCACATCTCAGTGACAACCCTTGCAGACAGTGAAGTTATTCATTGCTTTGTGTCCAATTCAAGCAATGTGATAATATTCACTGGTTGTTGTCCGCCAAAAGGGTGCCAATCATATCTATCCTTACTGATTTCACACTGGG
>JBCAUG010009204.1:0-11211 GCA_038406175.1 Haplosyllis leylae
AATATTTTCAAGGGAATGCAAGGTAGGAACCTTATATTACTATACAAGTTAGAGACCTTTAAAATGCACAACCAAAATACACCAACAGTTAATATGTTGATTATTTTATAATTTATTGGAAAATCCAGAAAGTGTCTCACTCTCTGTATCACTAGTCTAAAATCTGTCAGTTGGCAATGTCAACACAGCAGCATATAGGCTGTATGTAGGCACAAGTGGTATTTTGAAATACCATCAGTTATACTTGTGTAAAATCTATATCAGTTGGCAATGTCAGCACAGTAGCATATAGGTAGTGTCACCATGTCAGCATATCGGCATGTAGACACATAGGCACTATAGTTGGTGCATCGGCATGTAGATACATAGGCACTAGAGTGCCCATGTGCTGATGTGCCGACATGCTGACAGTCTCCACTAATGCAATGGAATGTATACACTATTTATGAGTGGTCAATATTCTACACTTATAAAATGTCATTACTTGCCAGTCTTAGATTTTCAGACCCTTATAAAATCACACTCTATTGAATCTTGAAATGATCCAAGTCCAAAAAGTGAAGTGGAGCATCAACACATGTCTCTGTGGATGAGTGGGTAAGGCATTAGGATTTTAATCCACAGATGGTTGAAGTTGTGAGTTCGATTCCTACTGGAGGTAACTTTATTTTTCGCTGGAATTTTAAAGCCCTGTTGTTCCTAGCGAAGCTTTACAATGGTGGTCTGTAAGACAGTGCAATTTTTAATTCAAGCTGCATCAGAATCGTTCGAGTATGCTGAGGAATGGCTTTGATATTCCCAGTGAAATATATTCGTTACTTATTTATGCTTCTTATGGACCACCATTGCAAACCTTTGTCAGAATTTTCTGTTCTCTATTTGCGTAATTATACAAAGCCGGTATGTTGCCAAATCTGTCAGTTTCGGTTTAAGTTTTATTTTCGTGTACTTATCTTGACATATCAGCTGTAACAATAATCAATTCGAAGATTAAGCAGCATTTTCCACCAAACTCGTAAGTGAAATAAATATATAACAAAGGAAACAAAAGGAATTGGTCGCCTAAAATGGCAGTGATTTATAAAAACTGGCGTGCAAAATTCCTGACCTTATTTCTCTTGAGTTTTCACTAAATTATGTAAAGCTGACAACATTGCCAACAAAGGATCTCGTGTGATCTTACTGTGCTAAGTTGACATTTGGTTCTCAGTTTGAATGTTTTGAGAGCTTTTTTAGGTCATGCTCTATTGATACTAGAAATGATACAGGTCCAAAAAGTGAAGCGGTGCCTGAAACAAAAGTTCAGTTCGGATATATCCTGTGTAAGACACGTTTATTTGTGTAAGTCTTTGTTGGTAGTGCTGCCAACTTTTTATAATTTAGGGAAAACTCTAATGTCTATTTCCACACAAGAGTATGAAGTCCTGTGGTGATGCAATTTCCCGAGTCAATGGCACAGCACAGGAAAGATACACGTGTAGGTTCAATATTACATTGTATGCACATTTAGACAGCTTTTGTGGGCTTTCACCTCTTTTGTCATTAGCAAATGAGTTCTTTTTGTCTGATAGATTGTTGCAGTTTGGTGAATAGGCTTTAAATTGACGGGTCAGTTGAGTTTGGTTTGTTATTTTGAATTACAATTGAATTGAATTATCAGTTCAAATTACAGTTTACATTAAATAATCTCTTTGATATGGTCGTTACTTTGATTTATAGCACTGTATTAAGTTATTTCTTATTTGTTAACACTGCTTCTTATACAGACTCATGTGTATTATGTTACATTCTTTTTGTTAACGCTGTCAACAGTTTTTGTATAGACAATTGTAAGTTTGGTAAAATTTGTTTACACTGTCAACAGGTAACATACATGCGATGGAAGCATTTTATTGCTCAGAATCTATTAAATGCATTATATTCGGTTCTTGAGTATACTTACATAAAAATGATGCTTTTTTCTGAGCCATTAGTGTAAATATTTCTCAACAATGTTAACATTTCTTACATGTGTTTTATTTGTATTACCATTACATTTGTCAACATTTTTGACACACCAAATAATACCAAAAAATTCCATTCCTCATGCGTGCGGAGGGATCCAGGATAGACTACCACCCCCTGCTTTAACAGGCTTTACCTACAATAAGTACCACTCGTCACACCTAGGTAGAGGGAATTGAATGATTGTTAAAAGGTTCAAACTAACTAGGGGCTCTCACAAAGATTACTATATTTCTATGGTGAATTTGAGTGATATGGTTTGAGAAGTGTTTGTATAATAAAAATGATTTAACTTCAGTGTTTAAATCAAGGTTTTGAATTAACAAAACCAGAAATAGTTTGAATTATCCATTTAAGTGTGATTGAATCAAGTTAATAGGCAAAATCCCACACAAAACTTTGAATTCACCCTAAACCTAGTACTGATCATCCATCTTTCCTACGTTAAGTATGTTATGGTTATATAACCAATTTTTAGAATTCACAAACAATGTGTACTATTATGTTATAAACCCATCAGCATGTGCAATAGGTATAAACATGATATCACACACTCTGTTCCTACCACGTTACTACAATACACGTGATTTTGTCTAAATTAAATAGTGAGTAATATCATTGAACATTTCAGTGACAAAAACATCAACATCAATACTGGCAATGATCGCTATTATGGCTGTCCAATCATTTGCACGGTTGCTAACTCACAATGCTATTTTGTTCATTAACACTTCAACAATGCTTGGTACAACAAAGGTCATTGGCTAACTGGACAGCCATATTTGGCGATAATTGCTAGTAATGTATACAGACACTTCCCCCCCCCCTTCACCCGCCACATCACACACACACACACACACACACACACACAAGCACACGGCGCGGGCGCGGGCGCACGTGAGCAAGTAAATCTATTATTTTTAAGTATTGATAGCTTGAGAAAGTAAATGGAGAAATCGAAATTCCTTAAATATGCTCAAGTAATTTGATATTTTACACACTATAGCATCACCGTAGTTACATTATTAGTTTTTATGGGTAGTTCAATCAATAAACTCACTCAGTATCAACTGAAACTCTATTCAGAAGAAGCGCAATAATCCATCAGACAATGGAGCCCTTTCCATAATGTTAAAGAATTTTAAGGGCTGTCGTCTATTCAGAAAAGGTGAGATTATCTGAGAGGAAAACCAATGCCATGGGCAATTGTTCTCCTCCAAAAAGTGACACCTGCCACCAAAATTGGCATCTTGAGTGCACTGACCCAGGTGCACTCTAAAGTGCACTGAATCTGAAAAATAAAAAAATCAGCACAGGTGTGACACAAATTCAGGGTAAAATGTTCTGAAAATAACAAATTTTATAATGAAAAACTGATATTATTGCTTGAAATGCATGAATTTTGGTTATTTTTACCTTCTTTCTGAAGACTTTAACCGCACTGCTAAATCCAATTTTTAAGTTTTGTACCAATTTTAATCCATAAAATTTGAGTGAAATAATAATAATACAAACTAATCCTTTTGTAGACACACAGACAGGTATCCATACAGTATCCAGTAAAAAATTCAGACAAATATTTGAAATGCTTCATATTTAAAAAATTAATCCAAAATTGCCAATATTTCGAAGAACGGAGTGATGTGGCCTTCCCCTGCCTATTTTTATTTGCTTTGCTTCCCTGATTTTCTGGGCCATTTGCAGGGGCTCAAAAGTCAAATTGGCAATTCTGTCACCACAAACAATTGACCCTAAGTACAGAGAGGCCTACTATTGAAAATTAAACATTTTTGAGCAAAACTCAGTCCTGGAGAGGGACAATACTAAGGTCACTAAAAGTAAATTCTATAGGGGTTCTCCAGCTCTCAAAATTCTTTAAAATAGTTAAAGCACATGCTGATTGTTGTTTCAGTAAAATAATATATTCTTGTGGTCTAGCGGCCACTCGAACATATTATTTTTACTGAAACAACTCCAGCTAATGCTTTAACATATACATAGAAGAGGCAAATGCCCACGAAAGCTAGTGATGTCAGCCCTTTTACAGGGCGCAAAGTTGGCAAAATAAAAATTCATTAAAAAATCCTCCAGAGAATGTAGAGCTTGGGACTTATAGAAAATTCTAGTCGGATAATCTGCTCTCTGAGCTAGCTTGGCAAGTTCTAGTTGAGGGATATTCAACTTGACTTTTGTTGCTGCACCAAGTGACTTTTGAACTTTGGATATAATTTAGCCACATCAAATCAATAGAGTTCTCAAAAGTCTCCGTCTTGCAAGCAATACTGAGCTATCTCAGAGAGTAGAGCGTCAGAAGCTCTAAGGTGACCAATTTTATGCTTACTTTTTTCGCTTTCCCCTGTATAAGTCTGTAATGCTAACATTGGCAACTTTATTTAATTTGGAAAAACTCGATTAGTTTTGTGGGGACTTAATTCAAATTTCGCCTTGATCTTTGTTCAGAGAACACTTACGGATGTAGTGTGGGTTTCAGTTTCTCCCAGACCTCCTTTTTTGTACATTTACAAATCATTCTAAAACACTTTATCTTATCAAATAGAACTTCTCTGAATTTTTCTCCACCTAGGACGTAAATAAAGAAATTGCTGCCATGATCTATTCCAGAAAGCACAAAAGCTGCGTTGGTCAGGATTCTTGAAGTGTACGTCCTGGGATGGTGACTGTGATAAATTGGCAAGAAAGCTCTGGGTGACTCACATATCACAAACAATATTCCTGAAATGATCATCAAGAATAAATTGATTTTTTACAGATCATTCTGAGCAAAATGAAAGAAAGAGATTTTATCAGTCCTGCCAATTGACAAATCCATGAAAAACCCTATTTATTGGTTGGTTGTGTAGACAAGAATTATTCACAAATTTCTTACACCACACATTTCCTGCCTATTTTGTGTCCAAATTGTCAATCTCTTTTAATTCAGTGCAAACTTTTGCATACTCCTATCCACTGTCTTACATTCGAAAATGTTCCCTCGAAAACTTATTAGCTGTGACCTCTGAAGTTATTTGTTATTTATCATAGGAACCATCACAATTGATGTATCCTAGGTATTTTCCTAGGGTGTTCATGAGCCACCTGACCCTACCCCCTCCCCCATCCCTCAGACAGGACAGGGCAATGCTACCGCCTCCCTCCGGCTAGGTCTTGTCTAGCATGATAAGGACTTGCGGGGAGGGGGGAGGGTTAGCATGGTCGGCATTGTCTTGTAATGTCAATGGGAGGCTGTCTTGTTCACTTCTATGTTCTGTGTCTTTTTCTGAGACTGCACCGAGACATGAACTACAGAGGTCAAGGTAAGGACCCACTTGTTTGAGTTCTGTCAGGTTCGCATATACCTACCAATCGCCAATAACATTTGCGTCAACTTGTGTATTTGAGAATCATCTTTGGTGGACTACGAAGAAAGAACCAGGTTAAAACCGTTAGCCGCTAAATGTTTTATGCATTTTAAACTTTTTTTTCAAGAATAAGTAGGTGAAATGAAACAATATCATGAAATAATACAGTATAATCAAACCTCTTACGTTCATTCGACGTCGCTTAGCTAATAAAACTATTATTGCGATGTTTTCTACAAATACCAAAAAAATCACCAAATATCCGGCAATGCTGTTCAGAGCTGTTTGAGCATTCTGAAAAAAAATTCTGAGAGATGAACACCTAAGTCATAGGTCCAGAAAAATAACAATTGGTTCCAGATGCCTGAATATGAGCTCGCAGAGAAGCAATCCTTTCATAGGCAACGATACCTTGTGACATACACATCTTTGAAAGGCTACATTCATTGAGCAAAAGATTGGTACATATCTTTCCCCGAGGGAGGCATTTTAAGGCTTCTCAGCACTTTTCTTCTGTCATGGCCATTTAATTTACCAAGGTAGCATTATTGAGAAATTACTGTGCTCATAGGTCTATGTAGTTGTAATTTGTTCGAGTTTTTTCAAAATGCCTTGTCTAATTATATAGATGAATTGAACAAAAATAATTTTTACAAAAGTGGGGCTCGAGTCCAGGATCTCCTGCTTATATTCCAACTGCTTTAACCATTACACTATGGAGTGAACTGTGCTTGTGGGGAACTTTAAATTCCACCTATTTCATGCACCACTGCGTCTATCAAATTCGTCTAATTCGTCCAATTAGATGAAAAGCTCTCCATTGTGAAAAAACTAGAACGTTAGTATTTTTACATTGAAAACTTGTCAAAATTAAAATGAGAAAAACCTTTTGCGTACTTGCAAAATATCGAGGCTAGTTTTCTACATTTTGAAAAATCCATGCCATTTCTTCTATTTTGCTGTCTTTGTTCGTATTTTTCATTAATTTTAAAACATTGTGCTAATGTAGTTAGACTTTCCATTTGAATACTGCCTGTGATTACATCAAAACGTACAGTCCTAAATACTCTCTCAAAATTCAATACGCCAAGTGAATCGGCAAAAAAACATTGCTCTCTCGTTTCAGCTGGTGGTCACTGTATTCAAACTTTTCCAAGATAATAATCAGAAGTGTTCTTTTCTAAGACAGAAGAAAACCTGTTCTTCATAGTTAAGTGTTCTTAAACAGAGCCGCGCATGGGGCTTGTCCTTTTTTCCAAAACAATTTACTTTGAACTTTTTTGAGCACTTCTTCTTGAAAAGTTTGAAACATGTAGCCACACTTCTGGTAACTACTCAGTATCCCTGTATTAAAGCCAACATAGAATGCAAATCCATAAAGCAGGAATAAAGCTAGCTTAATGTACAAATGCATGAAATTGTAAAAAAAAAACAAAGACCAGAAAATATGGCAATTGGACAAAAGTTAAATCTGGAGGCTGGATCTCCAAGTCCATTGACTTCCTTATCTGTTCATTAAAATTCCATCATGTACCCCTCCCATGCCCTATTCTGATTGGCTGCGGATCCCCATTACAAAATAATACTCAATCATGTTCCCCTCCTATGCCCTATTCTGATTGGCTAAGGATCCCCACCACAACCAATCTTAAGTCCTGAATAACCTAACATGATTTGTTCTCCACCACCCTCTAAATTTTGTACTACCCTAAGAATAAATGAAATAACTGATTGGTGATATTAAGACTATACACATGGAAACATTATAAATCACCTAGTAAAATACAAATTTGCAAAACAATTCACTGGGTAAATTGGTGCAATAGTTTAGTCTGCAATAAGCATAATGCAAGAACTGAAAGTCTTGAAATAAGCATGAATTTAAGCAGTGAAGTCTTTTTGGAGACCCTGGGGATCAACAACTGACTGTTTAATTTACTTGAATAAGTTATGGAAGAAAATTCTTGATTAACAATGATTGTAGATAGAAAAAGTACAACAATAACATCAGTGAAAATAGTGCAAACATCAGTGCAAACAGTAGAATAATTTTAAACTTAGTTCTGGCTTCAATATTCAAGTAATGAAGTTCATACAGACACTGTGTAGAGTTGTCTCCTTCTTGATTAAGCTAAATTTGGCAAAGATATTTTTAATAATATGGAAGTTTCCTTTAATCACTTTTAACAAGACTGGTCAGGATCCTATTTGAGTAATCAAAATGTAATGTAACTATACAGTGGCGGATCTAAGTGGGCCACTAGGGACCCCCCCCCTCCCCGGGTTCAACTTCTTTCATTTTCATACAGTTTGGGGGAAATTTTGGCAAGATAATAGGTTGGCGCCCCAACCGTCTGGGAAATCCTAGATCCGCCACTGCTAAAGCATCAATGATACAAGCAGTGATCTTGTCACTGTCATAATTGAGATGGCATCTATTTTTTCTCTCTAATCTCAATAATGTTCCAGTTAGCAATTTGATATTGAATTATTTGAAGCTGAGGCACTGATCCTAGATAATGCCTTTCTATTTTTGGCGTTTCTAAAGTTTTCAGAAATCCTGAATTCTGCCTCACTGGGACTCATTTGAGTCTAGTTTCATTCCTCCAGTCCTAGATGTATAAGTTGTATCAGAAAAGATTGACAACCCTTCATGTGCCTTATCTGATCCAGTGTTGGTTCAAAAGATTTGTGGATTTGTGGTCATGAGCAATAGTATATAAATGTGTTCATTCAAATTTTATCTATGATAGATCTACAATACAAATCCAAAAAATTGGTCCATTGCAGCATTGGAGTTTGTAGATCAGCATACATTTGTTTGATGAATACATTCCATTCACAAACTTTTGACATATCAGTTCTCCAAATAAGATTTCAATGTGCATCTCCCTCAATGTGATGGACCACCATGTCAACGGCATTTGAGATATCCAAGAATATTAGTCTGATCACTGTCCTGTTATCATTCCCCATGTAATTTGTAGTATCTCACAAGTGAAATTTATCTTTTAACCAAGAAATGATTTTGTAAAAATTATATCTGTAACAAAACTGCAAATATTGATTCATTCTGGCAGATTTATGACAAGTCTATGTTTTGTCAACAGCTAGTTTCTTCTGAAGTGGTCTTAGGATAGCATGTTCCAGTATTCACAAAAATCACCATCTTTCAAGGGTCTGTTGCAAACTATGGTTAACAAACCTTCAAATTGTGAAAAGTTGTTTTTAAAATTTTGTTGGATAAGACATCCAATTCAAATGGTTAGTTTCCATTACTTCATGCACAGAGTTTAGGTCAAAAGTATGCAATGTCTCCTGATTGTTCAAATGATGGTCTCTTTAATGTGTTTGGAAAATGTAAGAGACCAACCCAATTTTTTAAGCTTTATTAATGAAACAATTTGTGAAATTGTCTGCCAATATTTGATCTGAATCACATTACCACATTCAATTCAAGCTGTGGTCCTGTTAATGAACAATTCAAATTTGAGTTCGTATTTCATTGCCGATAAAGCCATCTTTTGCAATACCAACTTCGCACCAATACTTTGTACTCAGTGATTTGAAGGAATTCTGTCTTACAATTAACTTTTAGTCCATTTTCAAAGAAACAATCTGTAACAGTCCACCTTCATATTTTGCAATGAATCAGTGTACCATTTTTCCTGCATATCATTTCATTCCTACTGTCTTGAGAGGGGGATGTCTAATACACATTCTACTTTTGTGTAAAATCCTCCAACGAGCTAAAGTCATTCTGTGTCCTTTATCAAATGTCAATTCTAGTAATTCTGAATTTAAAACTTTTAGCCTTACTGGAGTCAAATAGTGGCCTGAAGTATGAGCTGGGTGATGTACATGTTGATGCAGCCTCAAAATATTCAGAATATCTGTAAACAGTTATGCATCAATATCCACAAGATTGTTGACATCATGATTGAAACCACCCAAGATCAAAATGTTGAAGAAAGAGAAGTTACAATTTCAAAGAATTTACCAATAAACACCTAATTCTCATGTATGTGTGGCTTTGATGTGGAGGCCTGCAGATACCAATAAGCTGAAAACTTCATTCATTTGCCAAACCAAAAGTTCTAGGATGAGGTCCTGATATTTCCAAATAGTAGGCCAATGTAGCTTCCACTTATTTCAGCACAATTTACTAGAGTCTCCAATTTTTCCTTTGTGTCCTTTGACCATGTTCCTGTATTAGACTGAAGTCCAGACAGTATTTTTCCAGCATAAGGTGGAGGTGTTGATCTTAGTTGAGAAGGGAATACAAATTTAATTATCCAAAGACAGTTCCTATGAGTGCCATCACAATGATGTGGGTTTCCCCTTGACAACAGTTTATTATTTTCTTTAGCAACCCCATCATACCTACCTCATTCATTTACTCCTTTTTTACAGCTCAAAAATTCTGGTTGTGCAGCATCATATGGTAACAATCTTAAATTCTGGAAATACACTTGCTTTGACTGACAATAGTTGCTCTTTGTCACACGTTTTCTGTTTTATCCTATGCTGGATGATAATCCACACTCTTGTTATGTCAATCTTGCTAAAGCAACCAAATATTAGGAGAAAAATTTGAAGAAGGATGCTTCTAATATTCCTTATTATAATGCTGGTAAGTTAAAATCAAATCCCAGTGGCTATTTATCATAAGAACTCCCAAGACATTTCACGTATCGCTCACACATGTGCCATCACTGAACATTAATCATTGCAGGTGCAGTGTTTGAAACTGCAAAATTTTTCAGTTCCACCAAATATCTCATTCGGTGGCATTTTCATTTTGTCACTTCAGGAGGAAAAAAATTAAATTTGTCTATTGTCTCACTCATTGTCTGTACAGGATCATGATCTGTCAATTCACCACGATCATCCTCATCATCATCTGATTCAGTATATTCATCAGAATACTCAGAATCGTCACTGTAGTCATCATCAACATTCTGATAATTATGAGCTCCAATATCCCGGTACTCCTTCTCCTTTTCCATGTCCAGAGACATTCCGAACAGCAAGTTCTTCTCGAGAAATGTTGGCAATCCGAGTTGAGGAACACTCCAAAACAGATGTTTTCTGGGGTTCAGCTTCAGCAGATGATTTCTTATTGATTCTCTGCAGATGAATCTGCCACAAAAGAAACATATAACACAATATTAAATTCTAACCCTTTCAGGAAAGTAAGAAATATTTGCGAATAAGGAATTCGAGTTAGTGTGCGTTTAGTACAACAGCTCTGGAGGGGTTTACTTTTCCTCTGTGAAATTGGACTTCATAATTGTAAAGCATAAACTTGTTACATCACTCTGAGATTAGGAGATATCACATTTATCTTGGAACAAACAATAAAAGTTATCACCGTGAAATAACTTTGAGGAACTAACTTGGGAACACTGTGGTCAAGGTGGAGATCCTGGAATTGGGAAAAACTACGTCTGCTTAGGAAACATGATGCTTCGTCAGAAGCGGTTTCTTAACATTTATAATTGCTTTGGTAGCCCTTCGTAATTAAGTTGAGATGTCGCAGACAGCATATTGTCCTGATAGCCTCAGAAATAGACATGCTCTTCACCACCACGACCACCACTTGAGAGTGACATTCTAACTAGCCAGGGGCTGTTTTGCTACTTCAGACCAAAGAAATTTGAGGTGTTTTCTCTGAGCCAACAAAAACTGGATGAGAGTGCATCTCAACAGAAAATCACAACACTTCCCAATGTAAACATATAAAATGGTGTTTAACCGTGGAAAGTTGCTTACTTTTTAGCAGAGCTGTTGTAAACAGCTGGGCTATTTAAATGGAAATATTTTTTGGTGAAATCTCCAAGATTCT
>JBCAUG010009215.1:0-11211 GCA_038406175.1 Haplosyllis leylae
GGGGGGGGGGTACTCGTTTTTGGGGGGCTACTCATCCCCCCCAGGACCAGACCTGAGTACCCCCCACCCCCCCAGGACCAGACCTGAGTACCACCCCCCTGGGACCAGACCTGAGTACACCCCCCCGAGACTTGCTACGCCGCGGTCGGTATGCCTCTTGCGTTCACGCAGGAGGACTTTCTTGTTTTCCTTTAAATTTTTACAAAAGAAAGACAGTGGCAAAATAGAACCATTTTAATTTGAAGAACCGTTCATTTATAATTCTACTTATTTCTACATTTAATCACAAATATTTCATCTGTACAAATAATGCCTATTGAAACGACTGATTTTCAATTTCAAAATGGAATGTACATGAAAATTATCTTAGTTTTTGTACATCTACTGATTTGTTATTACACTGGACCAAGAACGACTAAAATATTTTGAAGTCTTTGACGGGAAAATACTTATATAGAATTTTCCGTGAAAAATAATTACACGTAAATGTTTAAGTGCAGAAAGGTCACCACACGTTATGTGGATCCATTCACACTGACAGAAAGCGATGTCTCCCAGTGATAGATTGATAGGAAATCCAATGCAGATCCAATGAAAGAAAAATTCGATTTCATGTTCGGTTGGTTCGATGTGAATGAGCCTTAAACCGGATTCAATATCGATGTTTCTTTTTCAAAAAGTACATTAAATAGAATAATACAGATAGGAAAATAATCGTTCTACAATGTCATCAAATGGTGGCTACATTTAGGGGTGATAATCAAGGGTTGAAAAAATACGTGAATAGTGCAGAACCACTAATTTACGGTCATGTAGAACCTCTACTTTATGGTCATTCCATTATGCAGTTTTGAGGACACAAGTCCTTTTTGTGGGGCCATTGATACCCCTGTTTTGGACTTCTGGTGACGTCTGCCTTGGGTTTCAAAGCCAGGGTGGATCCCTCGCTTGCGTGCTTTCTCGCCTGTGTGATCTTTTCTAGTACAGCTACTGGGCGAAACAGATGTGCTACTGAACAACTGATAAGACATCTCACTAAGAGCACTATTTATGGGCGTAGTTTACGATCAAGATATTCATACAAACTACCTGAACGTAAAAGAGGTTGTACTTTCTAATGATAAAAAACCCATCATGCACAAGTCTTTAAAACGTCTTCATTTTGGAAAAGTGACGCAACTGTTTGTAATTTAAAATTGTCAGTGCTTTTGGTAAAGCTGCAGACTTTTTGGGAGGAAATTACTGAAAGTTGCTTCTGGCACATTGTACAACTTCAATGCAAACATAATGATCATTTTCATTTATTTCCAAAGTACATGTATATTATCTGTTCCTTTTGAAACAGTAAATGCAAACATTCACTGGGTGGCCACCTCCCTTTTACAGACGGGCCTTGAAGTTTTGGAATTTGTGGCTGGGAACAATTTTTAACAAGAATGCCTGCCAGCATTGTGTCACACCTGCACTAAGATATAGTGGTGTCATCTCGTGTCAAGATTTGAAATTAAGTTATCTGTCTACAAGCAAACAACCAAGCAAACAAACAAACAGACACCATACTGAGAAGAAAAGTCGCTCTGCTAGAGCAGGAGCCACTAAAAACGCACACCCGAACCTTTCAAAGGGAAACACACGTAAAAATTTAAAGTTATAATGTGAATTCATTATTTTTTCGGTCGATGCACAATAAGTTTTGGCCTCAAAGTGAGGTACCTGCCCAGAAGAATAGTAAAAGTGAGACTTCACACTAAAATAGTGACATAGGCGGTTGTCTGATGGAGTGACCGTAAAACACAGGTATCACCACTCTACATGTATCTTACTTTCTATGTGTGGGAAGGGAACAAAAAGTAACGTGAAATAAAAGACGCTAATCCAGGGTAGTCCAAGACAGGTTGTACTGAACCAAGTGATACGCTGTGGTGTCTGGATAATATGCAACCGGTGGATAAAGAGACTGGTGATATTCCCATTCCGTCAATGTAATTACTCACATCGTTGCATTCGATGTCTTCTGTGTCATCTGCAGCGTCATCTTTCTCTTTAGCCTCTTCTATTGTGTCTGCATCCATTTCAAGTTCTTTGGCGACATTGCTATCAGTGGGAACAGAAGCCAGTTCTCCACGCCGATCTTTTTCATTCACTTCATTGTCACTTAAAGAATTACAATCAGGTTTCCCCTTTCCTAGTGCAGAAATTTTCTGATGGACAATTTCTGCATCTTCAGATGGTTTCTCATTTGTTCGTAGTTCTTCTGATGATTTTTTATTCATTTCAGGTTCTTCAGATAAATTCTCACTTGAGTCTGATTCTTTAGATGGTTTTTCATTTGGCTGTGGCTCTTTTGATGATTTTTCATTCACTTCAGATTGTTCAGATGGCTTCGTACTGGTTTCAGAATCCTCTGATAGTTTATTCATTTCCGATTGTTCAGATGGTTTCTCCCATGCTTCCGGCTCTCCAGATGTCTTTTCATTGAGCTCAGGATCTTTTGATAGTTCTATATTTATTTGTGATTCTTTACATGGTTTCTTGCTTATCTGTACTTTCGTAGATGGTTTTTTATTTATTTCAGATTGACCAGATGATTTCTCATTCATTAGTGATTCTTCAGATAGGTTCTCGTTAGTTTCAGACTTTTCATACAGTTCTTTGGTCACTACTAGCCCTTCAGGTAGGTTATCACTTTGTGCTTTAGAAGATTTCTGATTAGATTGAGTCTTCTCAGATGGTTCTTCATTCAATTTTGGCTTTTCAAGTGGTGTTTCATGCATGTCTAGCCCTTCAAATGGTTTCTCACTTGTTTTAGATGATCTATTATCAAATTCTCCTTCTTTGGATGTTATCTCTTTGGATTCAGATTTTGCAGATGATTTTTCATTTAGGCAAAATTCTTTAGATGACTTCTCATTTATTTCAGGTTCTTCAGGTAGTTTGTTATTTAGTTCAGGTTCTTCAGGCTCCTCAGATGGCTTTTCATTAAGTTTAGATTCTTCAGGTTGGTTTTTGTCTATTTCTGGTTCCTCAGATAGTTTATTTTCCATTTCAGGCTTTTCAAATGTTTTTGGACTTCTTTCAGGCTCCTTCAGCCTTTGCCCACTGGTTTCACATAACTGAGAAAGATTCTCAAATACTTCAGCTGCTGATATATTTTCAGCTTTAGTACATTTATCTGCGCTTATTTCGCTGACATCTCCAACACCATTTACTGTTGCAGTTATGCTTACCTCCTAAAGTGGGATTTGCGTAAAATTAAAAAAAAAAACCTTAATATCCTGAAAATTATTAACACCTCATATGCTTTGAAATTAGTACAGTGGACCCTCTTCTTTACGGTCACTGATTTGGACGACCACCCTTTTTAAAAAAAAATTACTGTCTCGTCGTATTTATGTAATAAATGTAAATATTATTGTAATTTGTACGAAAAACAAAGGCGATTTCCGAAAAATTACATAATGGAGCATGTCACCGTTTTTCGGACCTTAAGAAGGGAGGTCACCTCTCAACAGACTGACCGTGAAAAGAGACGAACCGCTGTGTAAACTGAATTCCAAAAAGCAAAGCCTTGTTCTACTTCTATTTATCATATTTTACCTCGGCTTCACCAAGTCTTTGAATTGTCTACCAAAACAAATTATGGCGAGACTTCATTAAGTGAATGGATTTCTAGGGAGCAGGGTTCTCAATGGGTATGTTTGCAGTCACGTTTCCAAAAGACAACAAAAACTCGACATCAGATTCAATATAAAGTGGCTATAAAACGAGGTACTTCCCCAAGCGGATGGCATGTTGTGAGCAATATATGATGCAAATTGAAAAATAAGATCGTATAACGTAGGTGGCTTGTAAAGTCGCGGTCTTAATGTCCCACACACAATTGCTTCACAAAGTAAGTCCCACCTTTCCGTCTGAACACAAAACAAGGCTCGACTACAATCACTAGACGATTACATTTCTACTGTGGATAATTGACGAAAAAAATGTACATTGACTGACCTCGGAGAATCCGTCACCCCCGGCTGGGAGCGGTGATTTCTGCGGAAGGGGAGCCGCTGATGCCGGCAGGTCTTGCGTGGTGCTGCCGGGCTCGTCCCTCAGAGCCGTCGGGATCCGGTGCAGGTAACCGTATCCTATACCACACCCCAAACTGAAACGATAACACATAAATCAGAGGTGACTGTGAATGATTACAACTTACAGCATCTCCATCAGTCAAATAATGTCCATCAATTTTAATGAATATGTTCAACTCCTTTGTTAACAACGTGCTCGCTTTCAGTTACTGAACGTACCACAGTAAAACCTTGACAAATTTTAAGACCGGTTTTGAAATCCTTAAGAACACATATCTTTCAATTAAAGGATCTCTCTCTCGCCAGCCTACTACCATTTACGACCACCTTCCATTAGGTGTGTGATGTACATACCTGGCGTCCCCTCCCCACGTCCCGTTGGGTGTGTGATCTACGTACTTGCCATCCGCTCCCCACGCCCCGTTGGGTGTATGATCTACGTACTTGCCATCCCCTCCCCACGCCCCGTTGGGTGTGTGATCACGTACTTGCCATCCCCTCCCCACACCCCGTTGGGTGTGATGTACATACCTACCATCCCATCCCCACACCCCATTGGGTGTGATATACATACCTGCTGTTCCCTCTCCATGCCCCATTGGGTGTGATATACATACCTGCCATCCCCTTCCCATGCCCCATTGGGAATAATGTTCATACCTGCTGTCCCCTCCCCATGCCCTGTTGGGTGTGATGTGTGTACCTGCCATCCCCTCCCCACACCCCATTGGGTGTGATATACATACCTGCCATCCCCTTCCCACACCCCATTGGGTGTGATATACATACCTGCTGTCCCCTCCCCATGTTCCGTTGGGTGTGATACACATACCTGCCATCCCCTTCCCACACCCCATTGGGTGTGATGTACATACCTGCCGTCCCCTCCCCATTGGGTGTGATGTACCTACCTGCCGTCCCCTCCCCACGCCCCGTTAGGTGTGATATACATACCTGCTGTACCTTCCCCATGCCCCGTTGGGTGTGATATACATACCTGCTGTCCCCTTCCCACACCCCGTTGTGTGTGATGTACATACCTGCCGTCCCCTATCCACACCCTGTTGGGTGTGATGTACATACCTGCCGTCCCCTCCCCATGCCCCATTGGATGTGATGTACATACCTGCCATTCCCACCCCACGCCCCGTTGGGTGTGATGTACATATCTGCCGTACCTTCCCCACGCCCCATTGGGTGTGTGATGTACATACCTGCCGTTCCTCCCCGCCCCGTTGGGTGTGATGTACGTACCTGCCGTCTCCTCCCCACGCCCCGTTGGGTGTGATGGTCACCTCTCGGCATGAATCCGCCTCTGTGTTGTAGACGTACAGTTTGAGTGGTTTACCCTCGTGTGATTCGATCAGCGTAAACAAATCCTCCGACTGAAATATAAGATATATCAGTGATTTAGACGGTAAAGGTGATATAGAAATAAAAAAAAATGTACGAGAGATGGAAATTATCTTTGTGTGAGTTGGTATGCGTTTGTTGTGAGAAATTTCATTTACTGGGTGGACGGACCTAACTCAAGTAATAAGGTTTTAGATAAATCAATGTAACAGGAATAAAATGTAAAATAAACGTGGATTTGGTTAAAATAGAAAGTGGTGTTTTTAATCAATGTGTATCAAATAAAACTTGGATTGAGATTTACAACAGGTAGATATAATTATCCAGATGCATTTTTTTTCCAGACGAATTCTGTGTGATCAACAGTCAGATCAAACTTTCCAACCAAAGTAAATACTCCACATGACGTCATGAATGATCTTCACATGCTGATTCGTTGCTAATGCGACGTTCACATGACGTCATCTTATCAGCACAAAACCTCGAACTCTCGCTATGTTAAAAAATAAACAAGCTGACTCTCTAAGGCAACAATAAGAAAATTGCGTGATACCAAAAGACAAGATAATTCCCCGTAACACCCAAAATGAAGAAGAAGGAAAGGACGTAAGCATCTCATTGTAAAACATCTAAACCACCCAACAGAATGAGACAATAGTGCGAGATAAAGTCACTCAAAACAGACAAATCAAATCCTTCAATCCAAACAGTAAAAGCACTATGATTCTCATGTGACTGAGGCACAAGAACAAGATTCAAATGGTTAAAGAACCTTAAACGCAACATAACAATGGTACACACATGTCCCAAAATAGGGAACGAAGGATTCATTGCCAAAGACAGCACCAAGAAACTCGATGAGGTTTTACCGTTTATATCCAGAACACTACATATACCAACACATACAAATCTATCCAGTCTAGCAGTTAAACTTGGCAGCTCACCCTCCCTCCCTTCCGCCCCTCCCCAATGGAAGCAGGATTTACTACCATGCACAGCTCAGGCACCCTGCTTGCAGTTGAAAAAAAAACCACCGCACAAGTTTGCAGTGCCGTCTTATTATGAGGCTTCGTAAACAAGGATAACTTCACCTGGACGCATAAGAACTGAGATCAAGCAAGTAAACCCCTTCCCCCTCACATTCACACTTACTAGCTGAGATGTAAACTGTGATATCAGAAGTTAATCTGATATCTGAAACTTAACCCTACTGAAACACCTCTTTCCACGGGCATACACAAAACGAGTACAACCACAACGAGCACCGACTTACAAACAGCCTCATCCCCCGGAGAAATACAATGATCATACAATTGATAAATCAGCACAGGCCATAAAAGAACTTACTGGAACTCTAGCAGACTCTGTGGGCTGGAAGATAATAGAAGAAGTTGCCATTGGGGAGAAAGCCCCCCCAAGCATTGTGAAAAAAAAAATGTTTTGTTTACCACAAATTCAAACAACACACCATGATTAAATATTTCAAAGAATCTGGTATTCGTTTAGTTTAGAACTAAAATATTGTAAATTAATTAACGAAACGAAGAGATGTATGTGTTTTATGGGTTCCCAAGGGATAGTAAGATACCAGCCACATCCTGAGTCATCAAAATAATCATAGTCGTTAAAATCATCCACACAACATTTGGTCTGAACTCATGGATTCCCAATAGTTCCACATATGAATGGACCACAACAATTTCATCTGTAGCTGCGACAGCGCGCAAACTTTGGGGTTCTGTTTACGCTTTCGATTTGTTTTTGTTATTGTGTAGTAATAAGGACACGAAAGATACATGCGGTGCGAATACTTATATAACTTACTAACCGTACATGTTACATATGGATTCACAGAGTACAGTTTTGTACTGCACACGCTATCACAAAACGCTATCACGTCTCGTCCCGCTTCAATGAGTAGAAATATTGGATGGAAATTATTTCTTTAATTCTAACTCATTACAAGCGGGAACAGGTGTACCCAAAAATCCAATACCCACCTCGTGTAGAATGGAATCGGCCCCAATGATGTAGTCGGTGTCGGAGCGGAGACCGGCGAGTGAGGCTGGGCTGTTCGGCTGCACGTCCAGCACATGCCACACGTTCTCGTTCGCGCCTTCAAACGAGCAGAACCTGTCACCAAAATACACGTCAGCAAAATCAAACTTTGTCTAATGATAATATAATTGATGATAGCAAAATGAAAGAAACTTCAAACAAATTCAAGGAAACCCCATTTTGGACTTGGCAACTAAATTTACCTGAGAGATGTTTCACATACTTGATGCTGAATCTGAACAGTCAATGCCAGGCTATACCCTCCCCCCCCCCCCCACAAAATAGAGGTTCTATTGTCCCGATACTGACTCCCATCAGACCCCAGGCTGCCAAAATCAGGTTATACTGCACTTAACAGTGGCTCCCAGCAGATCCTGCTGCCCAAAGGAAGTTTTACTGCAACTGTAGCTCCCAAGAGAACCAACTACTCAAAATGAGGTTTTACTGTACCTGATGCTGACTCCCAGCAGACCCTGTCCGCCCCAGTTATGACTCGGCATCAGCTCCACCTCTCGCACTTTCTGTGTTTTGCTGCTGTAGACGAGCATCTTGACCGGTTTCTCGACGTTCGCCTTAAGCAAATCCTTCAACGTCTCATTGTCCTGATTCTGCGAGGGAAATACACGACATAACGTTACACCTCAGATCATGCTCAACAAGAGAGCCACCGGGCTTTTGTACTTTTGTTGACAACAGGGTCTATTAATTCTACAATAGGAACACAGCTGTATCTAACAGCGGTGCTAAAACGCTGGCGATGAGTGGTGTTCTCGACAAAGACATTACAGTTGTAATGAATATTCAACGCGAGGGTGACAAATATTTGACAGTCGTAACTTCGGATACAAATTCGCCCCAAAAACCTCCATCTCCCTCTGTGTAGTTCTTTTTACTCAACAGCTGTTCTCTGTGTAGTGTTAAAAGTGAAAGCAACATGGAAGCTGCCATATGTCGTGTTTTTAATATGAATAAAAACCAGCTTGGACGGCTGTAAGCATCAAACATACGTAACCTTTAGATTCACTCATTAAAAATTGTCTCCAACAAATGTGTCATTGTCAACTAGATGCAGTTAACAATCAGATTTGAAATATCATCACATTCTACCAGCAATTTAATTAAACACATCATGTGTTCAAAATATGAAGTTTACAGTTTGCAATAAAACATAACAGAAATGGATTCATTCTACACACAGGAAATACGGTATATCCTCTCTATCACAGTGGCTACTCTGTGAAAGTTACTCCTATTTGCGTTTGCGTCCACCGCACGGTGCCACTCTTCTGCACAGAAATGTATTGGACACGTCCGTAGGAGACATAGCACACACAGAGGCTGGGTGCAGTTGAGTCTCACAGTATAAACAATTTGTAATATCTGGTGACACGCCCCATTATATTCACTCCTTTTTCCCACGGTCAACCACACTTTTGTGGAAAATAAAATTGATTGTACACCGAGTGACTGCGCAGTTTTACTTACCAGTCGGGTGTTTCCGATCGCTACGATGAAGTCGAAGAAAGCTTCGAGTCCAGCCTTGTGTCCAGGTGAACCTTCTTGTACCTGCAACAAATCCAAAAACGATGCACGATTTACTCGTAAAGCAAAGGCACAAACGTTTCCTGACTTTCGTGAACGTGTCTTCGGATGCCGAATGTAATACAGCTCTTGAGACTAAAGGTCGCATGCGGAACTTGAGCATCACAGATGGTTATGCCACGTTTAATTTCTTGTAAAAATAAAAGGGCAAATAGGGAATCGATTCTCGACAAACCAGTCGAGTCACGATGTTCACTTCCAATCTCCGTTGAATCGGAATGTGTGAGACAAATGTACCCAATTGATCATAAAATTATGCAACGAAATTCTTTTGGGGGAGTAGGGTAAAAAAATCCCCGCCCCCTCACCCCCCCCCCAAATAAAACAGTGGTACTATACGAACGACAACTCTGCGACCACTGCGCCACCAGTGGGAATCGCGAAATTCGGTACAGTGTAGGGGTAAGAAACATGGAATTCTGCGACCACTTTTTACAGACCACGTACGAGGGAAAGTAATGTTTTCAGAGAGTCTGTCCATGGAGTTGGTTGGGGGTGGGTACCTCCTGTCCAGGGGGAGGAGTGGGTATCCTAGCCAAGTGACTCTCCCTCTCCCCCTGGTTAGGTCTGGTTTAGCATGATAAGATGGTGGCCGTGGTCGGTATTTCCTCTTAATGTTAATGCGAGCAGGTCTTGTTCTTGACATGCTTTTACAGGGGTGTGGGGACATGTCTCCTGACATAGTCTACTCTAGATATACCTGGATCGGCTTGGACTGAAGCATGTGAAGTCTGAATATTCTTGTTAAACCAGACATGTTGTTACACGTTCACGTTTACAGAACGGACCTCATAAAAATATTTGCACAAATTTAATCAGCATTGAAAAGCAAAACATATTTTTTGACTTGACACTTTTAACTCGCAGCTAGAGCTCATGCCTGGAGCATGTGTCAAAACTGGTGAGTTGGCATACCAGTTTTACCGGTCTGATATAAAGTTAAGCTTTCTTCATTATTCAGGCAGGAATTTACTCACCCTTAATACATGGTATCCCTCTGTTCCTCCTCCAGGAATTGGGGAACTTTGAGAGCCACCCATATTGAACTTACGGTGTATGCAGCGAGAAATTCACTGCAAAATATTTGTTTGCATCCAAGATGGCAACTTACGTGGCAAAGCAATGCATCATGGGCAATACGTATTATCGCTCGGGTTTCCATATCTGCAGCGGTAGGATATAAGTATCTAGGATGTGAATTTCGCCATCGCAACTTTCAGCGCGATTCACAAAGCCAAGGGTTTCACATTTTGCCTGGTACTATTTCTGAAAATCTCCCATAGGAGTGAATGGCCCTTGGCTGATACGCACCCCTGCGTACCGTACTGGTTCGCAGCTTCACGGCTTTGTGAATCGTGCTGTATAACAAGGCTATTTTTAAAAAACATTTGGAGGACATAAGTTCTTTTGATACCCTGTTTGGAATTCTGCTGACAGCTTCCCTGGCTTTCAAAGCCAGGGTGCATCCTTTTGCATGCTTTCTCACCTGTATGATCCTCAAATTCACCTCTGGTGCGACACCTGCTGACTGTATAAGGTCAGCATGGCAGCTGAGCCTTTTTGATCCACATACTTGCAGACATGCCCAGGAGCATTGGTGGAGGTTCGGACCAGGGCTGGAACCCATGACTCGGTCACTCTGGCTCCACTCTAACAGTGCTATTCAGGAAACCCATGCTTTATTGGTTCTAACTAAATGATCTAAGTCCAGACTGAAGTGGTCCAAAAGAAAATTTAATAAATCGGAAGTAATACATGCCTTGCACAGAGGAAGAGCATGACCTGAATGGCTGAAGTCCCAGGTTCAATACTCACTGGGGTAACATGTTATTGCAGAATTTTTTAACAGTAGCGGATCCAGGATTTGGTCAGGGGGCCCCAGAAATTTCTTCCCAGATTTTGCCGACGTCGCGCAGCAGAGTCGGGCAAGCAAAGCGAGCGTGTATTGGCCGAGGTCCAGGGCCCACCTTAGGGCCCTGGAAGCTCTTGCATTTTTAACTGTGAAATATGTATTCTCCCACTTTTCCTGGTACTTTTTCTTCAATTTTTTTAATGTACATTTGTGTGGGTACATTACAAAATATCTGTTTCAATATGAAAGATTCTGGCCATTTTGACAAAT
>JBCAUG010009226.1:0-11210 GCA_038406175.1 Haplosyllis leylae
AAGAGGCACAGCTAAAGGAATAATGAATGAAGTGAAAAGAGCAATTGAAACATTGGTTCCATGGAGTGAATTTGTATCAAAGCTAGTAGCCTTGGATCTGATGGAGCATCAGTAATGTTAGGAAAAAACAATGGTGTAGTAGCACTTTTGAAAGCAGAACAGCCCTCAATGATTGCAGTACATTGTTCAGGACACAGACTAGAACTCGCATACAAAGATAGCATAAGGAAGTTTCCACTTGCTGAAAAAGTTACTACTTTAATGAGTGCACTCTATATTTTCTATGGGAAAAGTTGAAGAATGCATACAGCTGTCTTGGGATTAAAACACTCTTGCCTACACATGCTAAAGGAACCAGATGAGTTGGGCATATGTTACAAGCTCTTACCAACTTCCTAGGAGGTTATCCAGCATTTAGACTTCACCTGGAACAGCTAGGCACTTCAAAAGAAAGAGGTGAGGGAAAAACTAAAGCTGTGGGATTTCTGAAACTTATCTAGTCATGTGAGGTCATAATGATGGCACTTTTCATGCAGGATGTTCTGACTATTTCGAAGAAGGGCAGCCTGAAATTTCAAGAAGAGGGATCTGTAGTTTCTGATGTATCCATTTGCATCAAATCAGCTGTGGCCAGGATGAAAACATAATGATGGACCATTTCTCTAAACAATACATAAGTTCAAAACCTGTGAGGTACCTTCTGCTGGAACAACTACAAGAAATATCTACAGATTAACTAGAGTAAAAGAAGTGCCAGAAGGTGAAAGAATAAGATTCATCAATAGGTTTTCATCAGGTTTGAGGACACACAACATGGATCAGTCAAAGCAACATCCATAGCCAATTTTAACATGGGGCCTATAAAAGAGTCAGAATTAGATGGCTTTGGAGATGATTATATTGGAGTACCTGTGAATCAATTCAAATGTTTCCTACCACAAGCAGAAACCATACAAGCTGAATGGCCTCTAATTCAGGCAGCTATATTTGAGGTGTTTTCTGAGAAGATGGCAACTTTAACATGGCAACAAGTCAACAGAAGATTTCTGAGTGAATATCCCAATATACTTGATTTGTTTGATCTCATTGAAACAACACCAGCCACAAGTACAGCATGTGAAAGGGGATTTTCCCATATGAACTTGGTCAAATCAGACAACAGAAGAAACCTCACTGAAGAGTCCCTGTGTAATGGTTTGATGATAAGTCTAGAAGGGCCAAATATAAAGGATTTTGATCCACTACCTGCCATAGATATCTGGTTTAATAAGGTACATTGCAGATCTGGAACAAGTGGTTCAAAGGAAAACAAATTGGATGCTGCAGCTGCAGGAACTTCTGCTTTGAATGATGGAGATGAAGTAGAAAGGGAGAAGGGGCCAGCAGATGAAGCGAATGATGCAGCTGTCAATAACCCCAATGTGGCACTTGAGTATGAACTTGTTGAGGAAACAGTTGGTGATTCAGATTATGGATCTGACTATAATAGTGGAGATGAAGATGCTGAAGAAGTTTTCAACAGACTAGCTAAATACTAAATTACAATGTTTAATTAGATATTCCAGATATTATTAGTTGTTTTTCCTCATAGTTTTATTAATATACAATATTAGATTTAGTAGAAACTTATATTAAATAAAATTAATGAAAAATATATGCTATATGTATGGTTTTTTGTATCAAATTATTACTGCGGCCAAGATGCAGTCCGGTCAAGTTGAAATGTCATCCAGGCAAGTGAAATTCTGTGGCACTCGTCCGGTTTGATGAGTGGCCTAAAATTCTTATGTTGATCCCCTGTCAGGAATTAATCAAATAAAATACGGGGTTCATTCAGCCTCTCTATTAAAAAGCACCGAAAACTTGTGAGCCACATATATCCCATTGCCCCAGTGGGGTGTACTTGGCAAAACCATGCGACATTGAAAGATGTTTTAATCAGCCCAAGAGGGCATACTCACACGAGGGGGCCATTTTACATAGCCCCAGGTGAGAGCGTATTTTTATCTAATGGACCATTTTACAGAGATCATGAGCATTGAAATATCGAGCAACCCAAATGTTACACCGTATTTAAAAAGATTAAATTTACAACAGTTCACCCAACAGTTTGTCAGTTGTGTTTTATTTTTTGTGTAAACAGTATATAGCGTTGTAATACTATATTTTAGAGAAACATAAAATGGTAAAATAAAAACCTTTTGTTAACACCAGGATGTTTTCGAGAGAATATAAGTTATTGACTGACATTGCCGACAAGAATATTTTTTTAAGCCCGAGTGATGGAGTCAAATAATTATTGCCTTAGGGCTTTAGCCCAAGGGTAATAATTATTTGACTCCATCTGAGGGCTTAAAAAATAATTCTTGCCCAATAATGGAGGTTTGTAATGATTTTATCCTACAAAATAGCATAAAAACTGAATAATAAGGGTAATTCTTCATTCATTTGAAAAACATAATTTTTCACTAAATATAGTTTGGTTCTAGGAAGGTGAAAAAAGAGTCCAGATCTACCTCACTTCATTCATCCATCTTGGCATCCTTTCTTCTTCCTTGTGAGTTTGTTTACATTTGGAGCACATGACTAAATGCTGTTCTCTGATTGGCTGAGATGCACATGGCTATGATGTCACTAGATCACATGACTTGTAGCCATGTGCATCTTAGCCAATGAGAGAACAGCATTCAATCATGTGACCAGTACTCCAAATGTAAACAAACAACAAGGAGCAAGAAGGCAGGGCCATAGCAATTTCAAAATGGCTGAGTTATTGCCATCTGTATTTAAATGCATTAGACACAGCAGGCATTAACTCTTTTTTACTGCCCACTACGTCTATGAGAAATTAACATTGAGCTGCCACTGTCGTAGGATAAATGTCAATTAACAGCGGTTTTTTGAGGAAATACATGAATTTATCCATACCTTCAGGTCAGAATCTTCGGCTTCAGGTTGATAAAAGTAAGATTCTGACCTGAAGGTATTGATAAATTATGTAGATCTATTTCATTGCAAAACCGCTGTTAATTGATTTATTATCACTTGGTATTTATCAGTTGAATCTGAGAATACTGTTCATTTATACACACAAATTTATGTTGAAACATAATTTTATTGATAAATTCTGTCAAGAAAAACAATATTTGATAAATATTTCATGAAACAATTGAGAAACTTAACAAGAACAGGTTGATAAATAGTGTTTTTGATATCATCATTAGTCAATTTGTTTTAGGTTTTTCCATAAAAAGTTACTTAAAATTGTAGTTGATCATGACATTTGAGTGAGGAAACAGCATATTTGGCATAAAAGGCAGTCTGTTGAAATTGGCTGTGTTACTGATATTAGCAAAATTAATGGATTTTGATGTTTTTGGAGTTTGGGGGCTTACTGTTTTATCTGCCTTTTGTTCCAAATCTGTGATTTCATTCTCAATTTGGGCCACTAAATCCATGACTTCTTGCAATTCCACTATATTGTTGTTGTCAAGGCCAAACAAATAGGAAAGATCATCTTCATTTATTGTTTCAAGTTAAAATTTGGTGTTTAGATGGTATTTTCATCAAAGTTGGCATTTGTAGCTGTTACTGGAGTATCCTTCTTTGGAATTTTGGCACTTTTTCCTTCAAATTCACCTTTTTTGTCAGTCATACAACTGGCAAGGGTGTCACTCATTTCTTGGCATTTCTTTGTTGGACACTTTCTTGCGTAATTTTTTATGCTTACTTCGCTTTTGTGCCCAGTAGTTGCCATTATATGACATGCTTCAAAACCTTGTTTATCAAGGTTAGTAACAACTGTTGCTCTAATTGAGTGGTTCCTGTACTCTTGAGAAAGTTTAGCATTTTTTGATAAATTTTTCATGGCATTGTTGAGAGGATCTTTTCTGACTGGTACATTGTCATACCAAACAAGGTCTTTGTTTGATACAGTCTTCTTAGGCCGTTGC
This sequence comes from Haplosyllis leylae, assembly GCA_038406175.1. Taxonomy (NCBI): domain Eukaryota; kingdom Metazoa; phylum Annelida; class Polychaeta; order Phyllodocida; family Syllidae; genus Haplosyllis; species Haplosyllis leylae. The sequence goes on from JBCAUG010009226.1 coordinate 3,954, forward strand.
CACAGGAAATCAGCTTTTGGGTTGAGTTTGGAGAGGTACAGCTGATAAATCTTTACAGGACAGATGGTGGAATCTAAAAAAAAAACACAGAAATTTTGAGTTATTGTGAACAAGATTAATGGTTGAGCAGTTTGGTGTTTTCTTTACAAGAAGGCATTGCATACTCAAAAGTGACAACTTACTTGAATTGGCATAAATTCTGGCTTCATTTGAAGGTTGAAGATCTGTTTCTTTGTAGTTCTTATCATGTTCCTTTATCACTTGATGTATGAATTTTCTTCCATCAGGATCTTGGCCAATTTTAAAGGTTGCAGGTGTCATAAATCACAAATTTTCTCTTCCTCTATGGCTGCTGTAGTAAATGATGTAGAACAACAACATCTCTTGTAACTTTTGAGCATTTGGTCTTGATTTCAGGCTTGCTTCAAAATAGGCATTTATTTTCTGTAAATCTTCTGGTTCAATTGGAGGCCTGGATTCTACTTCACCTCTACCTTCTCATTTTCCCTTCTTGGTCACTCCTTTAAACATTTCGTTACACTGTATGAAGTTCTCATTTGCAATAATGTCAATAGATCTAGATGATTTGAAGTGTCAGTTGAGGGTTGCATGGATGCACATTAGAGATGTATTTTTATAGTCCCTTGTAATTTCAGGGGGAGAAATTACTTTGCCATCACTGTTGACTTTGTGGTTACTCTCTGTGCATTTCTTCTTATGTACCTCAACATAAAAGTCACTTAAAATTGCTGGAAGATCTTTGTTCGCAATTTTGTCTTCAGTAGGTAGCTGTTTTTCTTTCAAATAGTCATTCAAACATTTTATATATGTTGCAGTGGCATGGTTAGTATTCAGAGACTTTCTTTCCTTGAAATTTTTTTCTTTTTCTTCTTTTGAAACTGTCCCAAATGGGCTAAAATTAACTTTGAATTCATCTGAGTTTTGCTTCATATCCATCTTAGCATCTAGTTTGATTGACAGCTGTTTGTTTACTTCTTAAGTAATGTAAAAATTATGAACGCATTTTTGATAAAACCATTTATCAGCCGAGATGCCATTTCAGCCAATAAAAATACTGTAAAAAAATAAAACTCGGCTCATAAAGGTTTTTATTAACCTTAAAAGTTACCAAATGATCCAATGAAATTGCTTAAATTTCGTGTCATTGCGCCCAAGTGATAATAAATGTATTTATGTGTCACTTATTGTAGTTTTGTCCGTTGATATTTATTCTGTACTGTGCAAGCTTTATGTATCATTTTTTGTATTTCATGCATTTTTATGTACAAAAACTCCGGAAGAAGAGATCATTGCCCTGTATTTGAAACATACCTGCACAACAACAGAAATAAGTTCCTTTTATTCTTTTAAAGGTCTCAGGTAAATGCTGTATTATTCTTAGTAATGCACAATATTTCTCATAGGCGCCGAGTGTCTGAATAATTCATTGTTTTCATTCATTCACCAGTAATAATGACACCCACAAGATTTCACTAGTTTAGATTCCGTTGTGCCTTTGACAGTAGCCTTTTTTTCTCCTTGTTAATATTTTATTTACCAAGCAGTTAATGGTTGTTTGGTGACTGCTAAGCACCGTCTAAATTGGATTGTAAGTGGGCAGTCGTGTGGGTAAGTAAAATCTATGTCTGTAAGCAGGCAGATTGGTGCCTCCTAGGTGACAGAAAATACCCAGGAATAAATCTCAGAAACGCTTGAAATAAAAAGTGTTTTTCACACTTTTGCACTGACATGACCCTTGAAATAGACAGAAATAGAAAAATGATGAGTATGAGTGTATTATCGACTGATAGAACCCACAATGAGCATAGCAAAGAGTGGGTTTTATCTTGATGATACATGAATAGAAGTTTATTTGTTTATTTTGAAAACTTTCATGAGAGTTTGGTCAGTTATTGTTGGGTGGTGTTGTGCAGATGTTTTCAAGGTTGATTAAACACTAATGGTATTGAGTAAAAAGTGTGAGAGTTTCTATTTAGGAAAATTCATTGATGGGTGGTGGTAGGCTGTACCATTTGGTAACCAATCAAATAATAGTAGAATAACAAGTAAAAAGAAATTAAGTAATTTTAATTACTGCACTACTGGTATTTGGAGTGAAAGGAGTGCATGTGTTTTGTGGTGTCTTAATTACATGTTATTATTGGAATGATGGCTACTTTTGACATGGATGACAATGATTATGGGGATTTATTCATTACATAAACCCCAAGGAATGATAATGTAGTGTCTTTGGAGCAGCCTGATGAATTCAAGACAGTCATGGACCCAAATTATTCAGATATTTCTGATGTAGAAGACAATGGTATTAAATGGAGGATGAGGTGAGTACTTGCTTTTGGTCATATCGTTTAAGTTGCAGTTTTTTGTTGATATAGGTGAATTTGAATTATTATTAATGGAATTCTTTTTTACAGTAACCTTATCCTGAAAATAAAGGAGAAGGCTGAGTTGAGGAAGAATACAAGTGGAAATTCCAAAATTGAAATGTCATGTGAGGTGGGGTCAGTTAAACTACAGGATTGGTTTAGGCTTCAGCTTAGGGGACAACTTTAGTGAATTGTTTCTCAAAAACAGCTTGAACAAATTTTTTTGATACAATGACTTTATATTGAAAGGTGCTTAAGGGAAAAGTGTCAACATTTTTTTTTTTGCATTTCATCATGGGTTTGAAGCTCAAGTATGAGGAATGGGTGTGTTTGGGGTGGTGTACAAGGTAGTAGGTGATCTTTTAATAGAATTAGTGATGAAAAAATTGCAAAAATGATGGAAGTACAACAAATGACAAGAAGTGAGACTGGATCAAGTGGACTATGATGTTGAGATTTATTAAGCTGATTTGAATAAATCACTGACAAAGAAAAACTTTGAGTATCCATTGTGTTGGTTCATTTGTGAGCTTTGCAAGAGTAGGAAGGATGGGGAGTATAAGATCATTTCATGCAAGAGTGTGCTGCTCAAGGCATTGGGATGATAAAATATCAGGCCCAAGTAATAAGCTTAGATTTTGAAAATAAATTATGGGAACAGAATATTCTGGGAGAGGACCATCATGACAAATTGAGAGACCTGGTCTTGTTTCTGATTGGCATTAATTGTGCCCTTAGGGTTAGTGAAGAACATTATAATCTCAGATGACTGGGGGTTGCCCAAGTTCCAAGTCCAGATTCAAGTACGGTGACATCAATTTAAGGTGTTTGGTGTATTGCAAAGATGATATTACCTAAACAAATAAAGGTGGTTTGAAAGACATAAAGAAATAAGGGAAAATTGTCTGGATTAAACCCAGCACAAACATTAATCATTATCCCATGAGACTATTTAAAATGTACATGAATTTATTGCCAAAAAATTGGCACAAAACGCAAACTTTTATCTTCAGAGTTTGAAGAAGCCTAAGCCAACATGCTTAGTACTCAAGTACCTCATTTAGGGTGAACAATGTTAGGAAGGTTGTGTTAGAATTATTGAAAAAGACAGGTTTAGAAGGGTTTTTTCACAAACTGTTCATGGCACAGAACATGTGCAACAAGATTATTTTAGGCTGGTATTGATGTTAAATTGGTGAAAGATATAACAGGTCACATCTCAGACTCAGTACACAAATATCAAAGCACCTGTCATGATCAGAGAATGAAAGTAACCAGCATCATTCAGGGTGATGTTACACCTATTAAATTGTCTCAAGTGGAGGCAATAGAGGTGGTTGAAGCACCCAAAGCAGTACCTGATGATGTTAAATTTATGTTGGAGAAGTTAAAATTACCTGTCACAGTAAAAAGGAATGAAGATGAGAGTGCCAAAGTATTCACAAATCCAAGTAATGTGAAAGAAATGATTGAAACTGCTATTAGTGATGTTGGCAAAAGGTGCACAAAGTTAACATTGGAAGTTGAGTTGTTAGATTAAATCATGTCAGAAGTGACCAAAATTGTGTGTAACACTAACGAAAAATACTAATTTGCTGTATTTTGTCATGTAGAAGAGTGTGAAAGTTAATAAAAATTGATGTGGTTATGTTAAAAAATAGTGATGTTTTGATTTTTAGCATTTTGAATAAAAGAGAGCAAAAAGTGCACATAGTGCACTTTGCAAAATGTATCTATTGTCGTTGGAATACAATGGCATAAGGTAAGTTGAAATCGATGGGTCATAATCACACAATTAATAAATAGGGATCCGCACCCGAAATGTTTGAATAAATGTTGTAAGTAAGTAATTTATAATAAAATCCTGGAAAAAAGGACAAACCTCAAACTTTCTGCTGAGGTTGTAACAATGCAGCACCCTCCAAATTGTTGAAATAGACCAGAATCAAAGGTTTTACGAATTTTAAGTCTAAAGATCTTACAATTTTTTTTAAAAAAATTGCAAACTGGCCATTAAATACATTTCGAGTACTATCCAGAATCCAGATATTCTACAAAAACTCAGTTCAATTGCTGGCACATAAATGATGTCATGACAACATTCTCATGTAAACAAATTCCCACCAATGAATGCAGCTAAAAAGGGCCTCTTTATCATAACACTGCCAAAGGCAGGGACAGGATGCGCCCCCCCCCCAAGTAGTCACTAAACTGACTGTAACGAGCCAGCAATAAATAACAATCAGCACTGTAATATATTTACGTCAGACCTAGTATTACACCCAAGAGTTGTTGTCCTATATTTCTAATCTATGTCTTTCAATCCTTGCGTCACGTATATCGTTTCATGTATTTTTCAGAAAATAAGACAAATGGCAGATATCATTAACCAAAGGAAAGAAACGTTGTATAGTTTTAATACATATATTTTACATCATGTGGAAATAGATCGTAACAGTCTGTATGACGCATGAAGGTTTATTGTTGTTACTTCATATTTGTGTAGAGCGAAAGAATAAATTGAGATTCAAATGAATTCAAGTTATGCTTTGAAATAGCCGTTAATTTGGTATGCAAATGCAGAGGTTATATTGCATATTTATACTATGTTTCAAAGTGAACTGACAGATCTGAATCCATTCTGGCCTCAATTTATGTCAACTGTTTCTGCACATATTTGAGCAAATTATGAAGAACTGTAATTAGAGCCACTGTCATATTCAGTGAAAAATACACATCATGTAGACTTCCAACTCAAGAATTTTGCCGTATCACTGGCGACAGGCGGACAGGCGAGGAAGTCAACTTATCTTTTGGCCTTTTTTTTTGGAAACGAGAGGAAAATGGAAGATTTGGTCAGAAAGGAGAGGCGCGCGTTATATCCCTCCCCCCCCAGATGTACTAATGATATTAAATGGAATAACACACATACAGACCAAAAGATCTGTTATTGCCAAATTAATTCATACCCAGACAGATGTGTTTTAGAATATGAAATATCAAGTAATATTTCGGGTGGTTTAAATAAGATTGATAGGAGAATATTTCTTCTCTGATATGGCAATGGTTTAAAATGGGGACCTATGTTTGCTCGTTTGTTCAGCAAAATTAGTCGACTTTTGTGATATTTTGAGAATAAAAATTAGCACTGAACGTAGGAATCATTTACTGAAAAAATCGTAACAATCTAGTTTTTCACGACACGTATTTCAGATCCGGAGGTGGATTTCTATTCCACGTGTTAGTTTGACATACAATCTTGAAAGTACTGGAAATATTAAATAACCCTTACCTTTAGAATTTAAATTGAGATGATTCTTAAAAATTGCATTTTATTTCTGACAGATCTGTCAGATTTGGTTATCGTGAAAAATCCGAATAGTCTGGAAAATATTTGCAGCATCTGACAGATTTTAACGTTACATTCATAGAATGTAGCTTTTTCATTCGTATTGACTAGGTTCCAGATGCGTCACTCTGAGTTTTCATCAATCTTTCTTTGAAGTTTTAGTTGACACCTTTAGTTGGGGGGCAAATGTTTTATCAGTACAATACGATTCATTGAGTAAATTTCCTATATATGTGTGTGTGTGTGTGAAAGCACTGAATGGTTAGCTTTATGATTTTCAAAATATTCCGTTTAATTTTCAGATTGTATTTAGCATTCAAAAATATTTAGAATCCACTTACATTTCAATGTTGCACATAATTTTTTTCGAAAACTAGGCACTAATATCACGTAAACGAAGAAGTTGAAAGCATATCCCATTAATGCGAAAACCAATGATACACTTTTGGCATTGTTTACAATTGTTTCTATGGTGGAAAATTCAGATGCCCCCTTCTTGTACCAGTTCAAGGTAACATAATATAATATTGTGTATGGGAGTTTAAAAAGGAGAAACATTGCAGCAAGCATGAGTAGCATTCTTGTAATTTGTGATTCTCTCGACTTGTAACTTTTTCTGTGAAATCCGTGAATTTGATTGCCACAGGAAGAACACAAAGATGACCGTTCTCGTAGGCTATCAGTTCTCAGTTTTTGAGCTTGCAGCAAAATCTTTATGATTAATATTGTAAATATTAGAATTAGGACTCCAATCAATAAGTCTCCTATTCCTCGAACAACAATAATGTCAAACACTACAAATAATTTTCTTTTTTCCTGCAGAATGAAGCATTGTGTTGTATTGCTTGTTATTCCGTCAGATTCGATCTGTATTTCTTGCACTTTTATGAGAAACAATGCGTACGACACCGAAGACAACGACGTGGTTAATGTTGATGGTATTAATATACTATGAATATTATTTTTTTGAAAATGCGCTTTCTTCAAAGGGTGAGCTACGAAAAAGTAACGTTCCACAGTTACGACAAGTGTTAAACATGCTGACCAGATCCTTCCAGCGTACTTCAGAAAATACGTAAACCTGCATAGCCAGTCGTAAGAATCTATTAAAAAATATTCCAGTGGCATTTGTGTCATCCATACAGGTAACTCAGATATTAAGACCAGATTATCTGCTATGGCCAATGTGATAAGATACTGCCCCACGGTTCCTGTACTTAATCGAAATTTTACAAATACAACAATCGACATGATATTTCCCAACATTCCAACACCAATAACCAAAAAATTGAAATAGAAACAGAAAAATGTCATGAAACTTTCATGATGCTCAGTTATGTCATTAAAGCTTGAGTTTCTTGAGTCCATAATGCAGAAGTCTCCTTTGCTGCGAAAAAATAACAAAAAATTCCCAAATGATTATTTTGGTTTTTTTGGCAATCAGAGGAATCTGTTTTCAGTCTGTGCTTCTTTGTGTCATTGTTAGTGTTGATGAAATACAGAATGCTATTTTGTAACAAC
>JBCAUG010009237.1:0-25442 GCA_038406175.1 Haplosyllis leylae
ATGCATGATCCATGCAGGGGTTTTGGCGGGAAAGTCTGAGGAGATGTTTGAGACATGGAATGACACTCTTTTGGCCAACGGAAGCCAAATACAGTTGCGGTTTCGCTCCTCTCTTCAAGCTTTTGCTAGAGTTAATTCTCAACCTGTTATGAAAAAAGCAAGCTTAGTGAACATCAAAAGGAATTTGGGTCAAATATCTACACAATTTCTGATGGTATGAAACTAGAAAGCCAAGAATTATTCTAAATCAACCAGATTCAATTGCGCTAATTTGTATCGAATTCATTTCCGCTCATTGAAATCGACGAATCGATGAGGAGGCAAAGAGGTGACATAGGTTCAATTTGGTTAGAATACAATTTAACAAGTGTTTCAGTGGCGGATCCAGGATTTCCCACAGGGGACGCCAAGCCCTAGGCGCCAAACTACTATTCGGCCAATTTTCCCCGAAAACTGCATTAAGATGAAGAATTTTTGGCACATGGGGAATGTGTATGTTCCTCGTGCTCCCCACATCTGCCACTGGGTCACTTAACAAAACTCATGAAGATCAAAAATTACGTATCATTCACCAAAAAAGTACCAAAGTCAGGAAGTATCACGAAGAACTCTTATTTTTAACCACCAAGTCCAGTCAATTTCTTTGCCTGATCCAGACTGTCAGTTTTCCAGCAGGTGTTTCAGTCCATACTTTACTGTATTCAAATGACCCGCATTTGGCACTTAAGTCAATATACTAGACTCATACTCAGGGGATATATATGTGCATGCCTTGTAACAATCCACGGACAGTTTTTATCCATAGATACACATATCATGGTATCATTTGTCACTGTAAATGAAAACAAAAGCAGAAGAATGCTTCCTGTGCTGAGAGGTGCAGCAAGAACAGAAAGCACCAATAATCTCAGTAATTTCCTGTTTGTTCCAAAGTAAAAGCACAAAGGTAGTAATCTCACTGTGTGTGTAAAAGGGCGAGAGAGAAAAAAGCATTGAGGATATTCTACTTACATAATCACCAGTATTAACTTTAGTACAAACACATTAGTCCAATACGTTTGTTCTTGGTTTTACCTTTTGAACTAAATTGCGCCTTTGGCAACGTTATCAAGAATTGTTCTTCTCTGTCAAGATACAACGAGGGGACTTAAGTCTATGTTGGTCTGAATGATGGTTTTACCTTTTAGACACAAAATCATCAGGTTTTAAAAATCAAAGTTCATTGAATACATTAGAACAGTGTGAAGTCAGCTTCGAAGGCAAGTGGCCGCGAAAAGGATATTTGTTGACAAAACAATTATGAAGAACATTTCTTTCCATCAAAAAGCTGCATAATAATTGTTTTACCTATACCATTCCAGTAAAGTTTAGGGCTGTGAACAGTTAGGAAGCCAATTGGTCTTTTAATGAAGACTGCCAAGATATATTTGAGATATGCATCACTGTATTTAAATGTTAACATTCAAATACTGTTGCTCAGAGGGTCAAAAAGATTTACGTTTCCATGATCAATAGTAATGAATGGATAAAGTAGTTGCGACATTGAAAATGAAAGTATCTCACCGATTGAATTACTTTGTACAATATTGTCGTTGAAATGAAAGTGTAAGAATTATATTGCTGCAGGATTTTACAGTAACATGAAAGCACAACAAAGTATGTGCGAAAACAGATCTTTTGCATTGAGGTAATCTGAAATAGTCTTGAATGCTTTAATTTTCATCTTTGCGCCGCAAGATATAAAGCAAATCCCATCTTTGCAATCAAGGCAATCCAACCATCCAATCCAGTTACCCAAAACCACAGGCTCTGGTAATTAGCTTTGATGTTTGGACAAAACTTCCAACCTTTCTTGTATTTATAATTTTTTTAATGAGCACGCACATCAATTTTTTTAACCTTCGGTTTTACAGTTTTATGTTTTTGTACAAACCTTGTTTCAAGGTGGCCGGTGGTACGAGGTTAAATCCCTGTGAAAAACGCCTGGTGAACCTCCGTGACAGAGCAAACATGATTACAGACGAGCGCACCACATGCGTATGTTTTCTCCGAGACTATTCGACTGCCCGCTTTGCGAACAAATTCTATTCCAATTGCGGTCTATGGATGAAAAATTCCAATTGTAATTTCAGTGTTTCATCTATTTCCGATTTGTTGATTTTTTGCCGCTGTATGTTTTATATTTCCTGTGAAATATAACACCTCGTTCATCGAATGAATATACTATCCACAGCTGATATATTTTTATCACATAGTGAAGGCATCGAGCGACCTATCAATTTGTTGGAATGATATTCTTCTAATGCTTGTTCCGCGGTTGTGAATTCACTGTTCGACTATTGTGATGTTGTCATAAATAAATGAAAGGGCAGCTGTTGTAACCTTTATGAATATCTTCCTGCCTCTTCATAATTTGCGAAAATTAGGTGTATGTCAATTTGCGCTGATACTCATAAATGTTATCGAGCAGACCTTCTATTCCCTGGACATTTTCTTCGTACATATCGATAGCAGTGATAAGAATTGTGTAGTCCCCAATATCTATGATAAAGACCAATATACCATGATAACATTTATGCGAACGCGAATCCCAAATTGTTCCTGTTTGCCTTTCCTAAATATAAATGTACAACTCCCACTTCTGCCTTCGTTTCCGATCAATTGAAAATGGCCGTTAATTTCCTGCGACCAACAATGGATGCTCTATTTGCCTCGTGCATTCATAGTTGACACAACGCCTTCGGCCAAAGCTATGCGACTGAAAGTCGAAGAGCGTTGTGGTATTTTAAGTCAGGCAGAAATCGTTGAATATATTCAGCAGATAATTCATGCACGGTAAAGCTAGGTTTTTTTTGTTCCCGTCATTCTTATAATGTGGTGCATAAGTAATGAGTGAAATGTCAATAACAGTTCTTCCGTTACGTTTGTGCCTGAAATAGTCTTTTTCATTTAATTGTATAAAATTATACAAGCAGCTTGCTTTATATTGCGTTCAATGCTGTAAACTTTTGCATAGTATATTTTTGTTACCGCAATTTTTGCTAACACGTTGCAAGCTACTCTTTTGAAGAACTGGTTCTAAATCAGATTCTGCTGCCCTCCGACCTTGTGCTAATCTGAATCTGCAAAAGGTGAAACAGGGGATTCAATGGACCTGTTGCGCAGAATTTCAGTAGAATTATCCTAGTAAAATCATTTTGTATTTCAAAAATCAGGAAACCTTAAATAATTTTCCTTTAAGATAGTGTATGTTTGGGAAATTCTGTAGAATATAACCTTTGCAAGCAATTGCATTCACTGACACAATTTTTGAGAATAGTTTGCAACCGAAGTAATTGGTAGTTGCTAGTTCCTTGTTGTCTTGTTATGAGGTATTTTCTCAAAACGCCAATCAACCATTTTTACTCGGTGCAACGCTTACTACATTTTGGGACTCTGATAAAGCTCCATACTGATCTATTGCCATCTGTGTCAACTGATCGAAGTTTTTCAGCCTCTTGAACAATACATCAACCCAGTTACTGCACACTCAACCGCTCATTATTCACAACATGCCGAGCTCATTGTGTCAAAAGGTGCCATAGGACCTCATTATTTTGGTGCGATTGCAAATTAAATGAATTTTTTTCATAAAGGTAGAGAATCAATTCAGGATATCAATATTACTTTTAAAGGTTAATGGCTAGAAAAACATTAACAAATTAATAATAATATGAGAGGAAATAATATTACAGAAAAGAAACGTGTGTGCTATGCTCTTCAAAGGAACAACGAGAGATCCTTGGGATTTGGACACTCAAGTGATCACAAATTGACCAATTGGATCGCCCGTTTCACAACTTGAGTGGTTTTAATGAATTGGATTGGAGCGCAACCTGATGTTGATTGGATTATGCCTTGTGTATTCATATCATATCATTTCAAGTACACGACAGAATCAGTGCAGCCCAGCGTGCTTAATGACACGTAAGTGCGCTTAGGGAAGATATATTCCTCCTAGTGGCAAACTGAATGAATTTCTGTGGTGAGATTGAAAACGAAGGAAAAGAAAGAAACACCAAGCCAAGCAACATGCGTTCCGACAGCATTTAGATAATGACTTTCGCTTTTGATGAAACAGAAAGTCATATCGCATTCGTTCTTAATTTTGCCTGCTGTGTGAACTTATCATAACGTTGATGGTGGAAACCGAACGACAAGGATATTATCATTGCTGCGATAAACCTGTCAATGGAAAGAACGAGTGAATATTTGGACCTACTTTACTCATAATTAAGCCTCTTCGTATCTTTATGGAACTAAGTAATTTCCAATACCAAGTGAGAGTCATTGACAATCCCAACATAAATCAAACTTAAAAGCCATGTAATCAACATGTATTAATTTTGAGAAGGTACAGCGTGGGATTTCCTATAAATCTAATCTTTAATATTTTCCTCGGGGCACTAAATCAGGCAAATGGTAATGCCACATGTGATTTCCATAAATGTGGATTGCTGTTCAAAATTTCTCGCTGAAAGATAGAGCCTAACATCAATTCCAACTTGAAGAGAAAGGCGACACCGATAGGTTTTTATTACCAATTTGGCAAAAGGTTTCGAGTTGCCCACTCACAAGATTCTTTCTCTGCTCTCCAGATGTGCCCTTTTATAAGGTCAATACCTAAGTGAGGACCCCACAGCCCTATCTCCAAGGATACACGAATTCGATCTAATTCCTTGAGTTTGATTTTGTTTGACAATAATATAGTTCTAATTTGATGGAATTTGAAGAATTTCCATTACAGGATTAAAAGAAATATTTTTGTCTCCATTATTGACTTTGTTTGCCTTTTGCTGATACCAGAAATCATTGCTAATTTAAGTAACTACAATCTGGATACCATTACCAGAGATAATTAATTTGATTTCACGTATTCCACAATTGAAAATAGTTACAAACCCATCGCCATATCTGCATCAGTGTACAGTCACGATGCACAGACCAAGGGCATAGATTATACAAGTCCAAGGTAAAGTCCATGCATGGATGTAACTCCTGGTCAACTCAGAGCATTATAAGAGTTTAATGCGCTCAGAGGCACTTTCGTAATGGATCTACGTGGTGTCGAAGGCAATAGAAAAGGAAGATAAGAACATTATCTCTGCACAGATACTTCCGATCACCATGGTATCTCAAGTAGGGCACATCAAATCATTGTTAGTACCTAACGCCCTGGTAACGATCAGTATAACACAGGATACCGTCCGACCTAATACTTGGAAACTTGTTGTTTACCGTGAAAAAACTTGTTTACTCGCTGCAATTTGTTTCTCCTGAATGTTTTCGTGGTAGGTGGTCATGGTTCAGACCCAGCGCCTCTGGAAATTAGTTCTTGGCCTCATGGATAGGTGATGGGTACGAAGATACGGTAGGTACTGTGGGAACATATCGAAGTAACATATCATATCATATGTACTTTGACCGAATGATATCAGTATGGAATGTTGGCTGTGGGTTTTTTTCTGTTCGATTATTCAGTGGAAGAGGATCCTCTTGGCACACAAAGGATATGGACAAATTCAATTCCTTCCTTCCATGAACAGTGACCAATTTGGTGTCGAAAGAGGTTATTCGTATCATTTCTTTTGAGTCAATCAGTGAATGGCCGACATCGAAATCTTTTTATGAACCAAGTGTGAAACAAGTAAGAATGGACCTGATTGGCACATTTTGGCGTTTAACGACATTTATAGTACCCGCTGTTAAAACGTAACTGAAATGGTAAACAGATGATGGTTAAAAGTAATCACTCCTAACTCAAGACAAATCTTCATTGTAAACATCTGACGCAATGACGTTTTTCCCTGCCTTCGAAAATCACTACAGCCGTTGAAAGAAAATCTATGGTGGGAACTTCAAGTTGAAGCACCAGCACCCTGGTCTCCAGCAGATGTTGTTGATGTTGTTGATGTCGGTATATTAATATTTAAAGACTGTTTCTAAATGAGTAACTCCCCTGACTGGGAGCTTGTCCCTTTACGTAAGATTTAATGCACAGAAAACTGAATGTTTCTGAAGAATTAACACACGGAGGCGTAGCCGAGTGCGTTAATTGTTCATGGAACATTCAGTTTGAGTGCATTAAATATCTTAAATCATGATTCAATAGATGAATAGAACAATTGGAGTGTCAAAATACTGAGTTTTGTGAACATTATTCAAGGCCCTTCCTGCCAAACACACAGACACAAAGCACAAGCTATTTAGAATCATTTAAAGTTTTGCTGTCAAAGGGTCAACATGTCATTCTGTGCAATATTTGGATAATTTTTTAACAAGGAAAGAATGCTTCAAATTGGATTATTTTTCTTGAGGATATACATACTTAGTAGTACTACAACCGTCCTTAATTGCAAAGGAATTTCATAATTATTTCTTGGTGAAAAAAATCACTGGAAATGAGAATTACAGCAGTTTCAATCATCTTCAGAACAAGGTCAAATGGGTCATTTTGTTTGGCAGGTATCATGCACTTGCCTTCCCTTAAGGAGAACAAAAGACCTTTAATGGTCAGAAAACTGTGCATTACGGAAAATTAACGTATGGCTAGAACAATACTTTGCACCGCCAATCATGATTTAATTTCAGTTAATTTCATTTAGTTACTTTATTTGCATAATGATCACATGACTGTAAATTACTCCACGTTTAGAATACAGACACTACATACCAATGTAATCCAACCGTGTACTCCGCATGTGACAAACATTCTATCTTGTGATATGGACATCATCAGGCTACAAAATTCGCCTCTAGTTCCCCCGCTTACAATTCATAAGTTTCAGATTGAAGTTTTTCTTTTTCTATTCCAGAGGTGGAGGTCTCGGAACTATAGAGGAAGATCAGCGCTGAATTACGTTGCATTTATGTTGCATGACAAGTAGCCTATGAAATCTAGAATGTGTGGCGGATAGATTGTGGAAAAATTTATGTTACTATTATTGTTTTATTTTGTACATTTGCTAGACACTGCAGAGAAGGGACATCCCTGTCATTTTCAATCTCCTCCCTTTCTGGATTTCAACGCACTTTTGCACTGAGCTTGACATTCCATATGAACTATTGAGGCAATTATTACAGGTGAATGATAGTTGATGTTCTACTTTGATAATTAGTGTAATGTAATTACATGTATGTCACAGAGTCGGCTCTAAATAACCAGTAATGGCCACACCTAGATTTACTCCATCCGTAATCACTGGGGGGATCTTACCAGAAGAGAATTCTTAACTCTCCAACAAAAAATGTTTGCAAATGGTATTTTAACAAAACTCACGTTTCCTTCTATGAGCGAGACTACTCAGGGATAATTGCCAATTTTTATAACGACAAAACTCAAGATGGAAATAGTAGCAATCTTTGCCAACCAGTAAACATCAATAAACTACAAAACCTTTTCATCAAAGCAGTGCGATTTGATCAATTGCCGATGTGGTTAATTACAGTTGTTGAATTGCATCGCAATTCCTGGACTACAGTTTGACCAGGAAACCATGCCCATTTTCTGTCCGTCAATTCATCACAAAAGCTACTTTCTGTACAAATAAACTTAGTGAAGGAATTTCACTGGTGACACAAGTTTGTGCACCTGTCAGGAAGACCCCGAATCCAATCAATCGGTGACTTCTTTCTGAATTCCTAATTCCCTTAAATGAGTATTGAGTATGACATTATAAGCGTGAACTTTGAAGTCACGTCTTCAGTGATTGAGAGAACTCCTGAAATCTTTGGCAGCAACTACATAATTCGATTAAACTACCTCAGTGGGTCGTCATCGTTTAATTGGGTCATGTAAGCCGCTTTCTCTGTACAATGGAGCACAATCTGTGGTAATGAAACTTCCTGTCTCTGTGGAGACTCACAGGGTGATTTACAGGTTCACATGGCAGGTCTCTAAATATCACCAGGCTCTTTGTTATTAGTAGATCTGTACTCATGCTGGTAATACAGGCAATGTGGTGGGATTAACGGACAGTGTTATGAAATATAAGATTCCGTTATCAAGACTAATTAAAATTTTGATTTGCATAAATTTTTAAATAAGTTTTGGAGGACACAAGTCATTTTTGTGGGACGACTGATACCGCTGCTTTGGATTTCTGGTGACATCTATCCTGGGCTTGAAAGCCAGGGTGGACCCCTTGCTCGCGTGCTTTCTCGCCTGCGTGCAATGTCTGCGAACATTGTTTGGATATTGAAACTTGTAGTTGATGAACAGTTGAAACTTTATGATTCTCAACATTTTCAAGAAATATCGAGCTTCCAAACTACCAACTACCATGCAATTACAACAAGGAAATTAAACAAACCTTTTTTGAATGCTGCAGCTGGTAAGAGATTAAATCCCTGTGAGAACCTCCTTGTGAGTCTTCTAGATAACGCAAACATAATGCTTGCAGTTTTGTTGAGCTTTTTCATAGATCCATCACCCTCAAAGCATTATCATTTCTTAATATCAGTAGGCATTGACTTTAAAGTTTAAGAAAGAAAGCAACTCATGTGCAGTGCTTGATTATGTTCATTTTGTTACTTTGAAGATTGCAATTGCAAAATATGGACGTGCAATCCTATTTTTGTAGTGAAAGCTCAATGACACATTTAAATATGTATCTTAGTTCTTTGTTGATTGTAATGACAAAGAACAGGTGTGTATGCTTCCTCCTTGAGTGATATTCCCTCAGTAATAGAAACCCAAGCTCAGTCACTCAGCAGCAGTGGATACACAGACAAAACGGCTTCTTGTGTCTTCTACAGATATAGATACAGAACCTGTAGCAGCGAGTCTCTCACTCTCAGCCAGCTACTACTGGGGAAGGAAGGCAGGAAATTAGGGAAGGGGGAGCCACACTGTGGTTGAACTCCCATACATTTCTACATGCAAGTGCGGCACTGCCACCATCATCGTGCACTATCGACAAAAAAACCGGATGGATACTCGCTGTCTTACTTCAATGACTGGATTAGTCAACATTGGATTTTGAACTCCCAACTTCCCAGGTTCCTAACACACAAGGTTCTGAATTAATAACCGTTTTAGGCATACTTTACTCCCTTCCTCCAAAATTGATTAGACGTATCCCCATGGAAAGTACAAAGTTACAAGTCCGTCTTGTGCTTTTACTGATGTGATTGACCGACTTATACACGGCTCTTTTCCTTTTCTGTTCATGCGTGTGCCGTTGCTGGAGACTGATAAGGGACAATCTATTAAAATATATATTCAAACTGTTCAAACAAACCGTATGGTATTATTTTCAACTAAAGACCAACATTTTTTCGGTTTGACGAATGTCAATGTTCTGAAGCAGTAATGGTATGCATAGTGACCTGCCAGCTTAGTTCTAGAAAGTTTCTCAAGAGATACAATAATACACAAATTTTAAGATTTAATTCTACAACTGCTGATTCACTTCAAGGGAAAAGAGGTAGAAGTCAAGACATTAGAACACCACTTTCTTTTCACAGAATCACAAAAGCAAGGTATACACTTGAAATCTCAGGACACAGATTTCGATTCGTTGCGGTGTTTTCAAATAGACAATTACACCATAGGGAATTGTTTTGGTTCCTTTGTATTCGGCAAAAGAAACTTCACTGTGGGATTTACTGCTCAACTTGAAAATGATTCCTCTATCTTCGACTCTAAGTTGTTTTATCTTTGATTTGACAAGTTAGTATTTAGAGTGGAGTTAAAGCTGCTCCAAACGTACTGACGGTTCTAACTCATGTCACTGCCTTCCGGTCCTCTTCCTCCATGAATTATGAAACTTTTAGCAATTGATGAATTTGAAAGGAGATGAAGCTTTCAGTAGCAAATACACACTGTTCATTTAACGTTCTTTCCATGCAGTAAAGAAGCGTTTGGTTCCCATTTGACCTAAAGCTCTGTTTACAGGTAGCATTTGCGTGTGCGTGTGCGTCAAGTTTTGTATTGAGTCAATGGTTGACGCAGAGAATGGGTCTGAAGCCATTCTGTGCGTGTGCGTCAACGTCACCATAGACTCAATACAAAACTTGACGCAGACGTTGACGCACACGCAGACGCACACATTACGTGTAAACAAGCCTTTATTCTAACCTACATGGAACCACTCGTTTGAAACGAAAGATCACAAGAGTCACACCTTCGTCCAACAACCACTTTACTAAAAAAAAGTTCCTGGAGGATTCACTGTGGTTGTTGTCGCTTGTGTAAGAATTTGTTTCTAGTTCTTGGTGTCTAGAATCATCCCATTGAAGCCACAACAGACAACATGTCGCTTCTGTACAATCTGTGTAAGTTCATTTCGGAGGAAAAAACATACATAGATATCATGGCTTTACTTCGTCAATCCTGACATTAAATCACTCAGATTGTTCTCATAATCTACGATCTGTTCGTAAAATGTAGCGATGTAGAGATTTCAATGGAAATACAGTGGGAATTGACGTTTCCATTTGGGATAAACAGCCCTCTATTTGCTATCAAACGAACATCGTAGCATACCGTCAATTTAATTTGCCGTATTCTTTAGAGCGATCGTGCGCATTATCCTAATGGTCCTGTGCAATGGAGATTAGCATCTGGTAAATGGAAGTGTCATACATAAATTATGGTGCAGCATTCACTTTAATAGATGACAGTAATGAACAGAGCATAGGCATATTGCTCCAAACTCTTTCACACAAGCAAAGCTGAGAATCAAAGCAGCCTGGTGTGATGGCATAGTGCATCTCAAATAATGAAAGTTCTACTTGATGCAAGATTACAAGGAACAATAGAGTTTTTTCTTATTTGGAAGAAAACTTTCATTCAATTCAGTGAATGAAGTGGATTCAGGGAATCTGATAAATCACTGAAGTATGAATTAGGGTCAATTTGAAGATTTTCTCTATTACCTGTGTCTTCCTGGCAGAATGGTAGGTTACAGGAACCATCTCAATTTACATTTTTTTGGAATTCAGTGAAAACATTTAGGAAAAACTCAAGTGTTATCCGGAAATGGAGTACGGAATTTGTCCACAATTATTGTCTTGAATATGTCATCTCAATTTCCCTAATTTAACACTAGCTAATTTTGCCAATGTGACAAATTAGTAAAATAACTACCTGTAGCTTACCTAACTATTGAAACTAACTTGCAACTGAATGAACAAGAATAGTCATACTATTCTATAGTCCATATTCTAAATACTATAGGTACCATAAGTGGTTTACTGTGAGAAGTACAATAAGAACTAAATCAACTAGGAGTACACATTAAATTAGCCAAATTAGTCAAATTGGCGACATTCAACTTTGGTTTCCTCCTTAACTATCGTTCTGTTGAAATTTTGTAACATGAAATCTGAATGTCGTCTCACAAAATAGAAAAAATTACTCAATAAATGTAAGCTAAATGTTAGTTAGATCAAAGAACCAATCAAATTAAATTGTTCTTAATTCGTTAATTTAATCATTTTGGAAAGAAAATTGTGTTACAGTAGTATCATGACATTTACACACCCAAATACTTGACAAAGCTACAGATTTTAAGACGCAGAAAAAACAAAGATCATGTTATGCACACAACACACTGTCACATTTTGCAGAAAACATGGATATCGATGGTCCTAAAATAGTTCTCTGCTGGCGACAGACAAGTAATTGGGAACGTTTCTCCCATTACATTTCTGAAAGATAAAAAACACCAAACCTTTCTTGAAGGCTGTGAGAGGTAGAAGTGCGATTCCCTGTGAAAACCGTCTCGTCAGTCTCCTCGAGATGTTATACATGGTTCACTGGTAAGATACGCTGTACAGAAATACCACTACGTCACGTAAATTATCCAGAGTAGAATTGAATGCAACAGGTTCGTTAGAATAAAAAGACGTTTACGTTTGCTTTGTAAATTTTCAATGTTGTTACCATTTGTAGCAATATTAAAACTAATTATACAATGTCTCACAAATCATCGTAACAACGAATCGTTTTCTTGTAGCGCCATTTTAATTTTGAAGAGCGCAAGAAAATTCTATTGTTACTAATCCAAAATATTATCCACACCGACAGGTACGCTTCCTTTTAACACCAATTCACCATTGCCTTTAATCCTCAGCCAGCATTAAGTACTATGCGGTTGTACTTTTTTTCAGGTAGGTGGTGATAGTGAAATTAAAACAAAGGAGTGAAACAATCATAGAGTGTGTGCCATGCCTGATCGTCTAATCCAAACGATGAGGCTGTTTCCTGTAGGTAACCGCTTCAAAAAGAGTGGAGCCCACGCCCTGTGATGAAGTATCTGGTACAGGCACTGTCACCATTAGTGGATCAAACAACTAGTCTATATATAGAGTCACCAAGCACTGTGCCTCTTATATGGTGGAAATCACACAATACCTATTGGAATTCTCTCCAAATTAATTAATGCTCTTTAATACCGTATCGGATGCTGGACAACTACCGGTACCACTTATCTCTTACAAAGGAGTCCTCACAGTAGCCAGACTACTACACGCACATGATAGATTCAACCCATTGTTACACCCAGGTACTAGTACCTACTTATCCTAATGGTCATGTACTTATTGGCATCAAATTGGAGGCCGGATTTACTAAGTGTATCTTTAAAGGTCGGTGCAATAACGAAGCCAATTAACCGTATTCAATTTCACTCTGAAATAAAGTACTAGAACCTAGGTTTTCAATATAATTGAAAAGGTTACCGGAAAGAGCTAGCAAGGTTCCAATGATCTTGATGCTTATATTTAGGGTTATAAGATGAGAGATTTCCAAATTAAAGCCTCACAAATACCATGCAAGATCTGGCACTCGGTCCAGTCGATAATCTCCACCGTAACATTAAATGTGTTCACCGAAGCTGCAAGCTGATCGTGTTAATAAATTTAATAGATTTACTTATTGGAGCTGATTACAAAGAAAAAAAATTACATTGCGTCATTGACCCAACCGGTGGCACATAGAGTCTAAATGACATGATGACAATATTCTCTAACAATGACTGAAGGTTAAAGTAGGCCTAATTTTCATAAAACTGCCAAAGGCTAAGATGTTAAGGGCTGGGACAGGATGTTTGGTCCATCCGACTCTACCACTAAGGTGACCCTAACGAGCCACCAATTAGTGTACTTCTTGATTTTCCAAATAAAGGAAATTGGTCGAGTAGTCTTCTTTTCAGTCTCTTGCTTGATTCGGGTGGAATAGACTTAAATTTAAAAAGTACAAAAATCACATCACATGTTTAGGATGAAAGGACTATATGAGTTGGATTTGTGACCATTCATCATTTGATGTTCATGTTATCAAAATCATTTCGGATGCAAAAATGACATTGTGAACATGCGACAACCTTTTAAGTATACTCGGACATAAATGACCATCATCATCACACATCTGGAACCAGTGTACATCCATTTTTGTAATCACTGATACCTGTGTTTTAGATTTTGGAATGATGCCACTTTGGGTTTTTTAAGCTAGTTGACGATATATATTTTAGTATAACTACTAAAATCTAGATTTGATTTTGTGTTATTCTGGCAGATTCATGCTTTCGAAAAAAACCCTGAAATATTAAATTTGTGTGTTGACCACCGGGGTGTCGTTGTCAAAGGCTTAAAAGGGCGATCTGGCAACACTTCCACTGACGAATTTCCCCCCCCCAGATAAATGTGGAACAACAACAGCCTGAACAGTATTGCGTAGCTACTACAAAAAGGTAAGTAACGGACGAGTCTCGTACAGCTTCAACGCCAGCACAGTAACTAGTCACTGCCGTTTTCTCGTCTTCAGGCAGCTGTGTCGTCCAACTATTGATTCTGTGGAAGCAGCTTTGTGTCTGCGAAAGGACCCAATACAGCATCTAGCGTTTAGCTAGATCTATCAGGATCTCTTGACGAATACTGACAAGATAGTGCTGCCTCTGGTGTAAATGAAAATACAGAAAATTTGCAATTGTACACAATAAGTTTCTGTGCGAAAATTAAATTTGGATAACGAAGTTGCGCGCAACCAGGCGAATTGACTCCCTTGTTTGAGATTTAATGAAAACAGTTGGAGGGCGAAAGAACCTGGATATCTAATTCCCTCTTCTCTCCTTCTTCCACGATCCACTCTGCATTTTGAGGTTCCTTTTAAATCCAAAACTCTTTTGAGTTTTTTGAAAGAAAATACTATTGTACTAGCTTGATATGGTAAGTGTTAAAATTGTTAGGTTACTAGTAGTTTTAATTTTGTATTCCACAAGAATTTAAAATTTATGAGGTTATTTGCTGCACATTGACTGAACATATTTTTTTCATGTATTTGTGTAGCTGCCCATTTGCACTATATTCTATATTCCAGGCCACTGTGCCCAGATTTCCAGTAGATGACCTATGGGCCAAATGTCGGCCCCTTGATCCTGTAGGCCGCTTACTGAATCCAAAACAGATTCTTCTTGCGATGAAACAATTTCAATACATATGAACTGACTTGGAGGTTCACACCGAATTAATGCTGGACATGATGCTGATGTTTGTCTCCGGGAAACAAAGTCTCGTTTCATTACGTATCCTGGGTTTCCTCAATCATTTCTACCATCATGTCAAAGCGATTTTCCACCTCACATGGAAACATTTTCCACTCTACTTGAATGATTAAATACTGTCCAGTGTTCTGGATAGATTGTTGTGGAAAAGCTAAACGTTCTTTTCAAGGAAATAAGCATTTTTGCCACTGAAACATTTTGTACACAATATTGAAACATTGCGAAAAAAGTAGAATAAAGTAACCCTGCATGGCAACGGTTTCCAAGCTCTGGAATGACGTCACGACGCCAGAAAATGACACTAAATTTGTGTACAGAAAATAGCACTATTTCATCACGAGGACCACCTAATCTCTGGAATTTTCATCGAGAGCTAATGATCTAAGGCTGCAGTGCGTCTTAACCATACGATCATTTTGTTTCACAAAGTCATACTGTCAAAGTTGTTTTGTACTTGTCTTACACTTTTTATTAATTCTATTGTACTACTTTTGTGTATTCAAATGCACTCTCTCAGGTTGGTGGTAACCGTATCTTTCTTGTGACCGATAATCATCCAAAATTTCAAATGTAAAGACAGCATATTCACATTTTGTCTCAACGTGGTTCGGTTTACTGTCTTGTCAGATGGATTCTCAATTTTATTCAGGAAGTTTTAGCCAGTGTAGCAGCTGACAGACCCAGGGCAACACCATGGGTGATTCTGATTAACAACTTTGTGCAAAGTCCCTGGGCCGCGTTACCTACTTTTATTGCTTTGAAAAGCCTCCATTGTAAACAGGATGAAAAAGAGTTTGGGACCCGTTTAGTAGCAGCTGTGTGTGAAGGTTATTAATTGGCCGTGCTGGGATGATGTCTATTTAATTCACCATAAAAAAGGTGACAACACTGAATGATGGATTGATCCCGAGCCAATCTGATTTCAATAATCCATGAAGTCTTCTCTCAGCACAGGAAGAACCTCACCAGATACATCATCTGGTAAGGGGCCATTACCAACTTAATCTACATACCCAATCACAGGATGGAAGCGTGATGTCTTTCTAACCATTTCACTATTGCACTTTTTTATATGTCATCATTAGAAATTACTACACTTATTCCAAAGAGGTTATCCATATCATTTCTTTTGAACCAATCACTGAAAGGCTTATACTAAATTTTCAAGAATCCAGTGTGATTCAATAAGGATTGAGGTGATTAACATACATCTAAACAAAATAGTTGACATTGTGTAAGGTATGCGTGGTACATGATATTATGTTGATAGATCTTGGTCTCTGTATTAAACGATAGGTAGTAAACTGTCACCATTTCATACGCAACTGATGCTGTTCATTCTACTCTTTGCAGTCATTGCATGAAACTTTAAATCATTGTTTCGTTGCCTTTATACTTTCCCATATACAATACTTCAAGTTCCCTCACCACGGTTTCTGCAGGATACAGTTAATCATTGTCAACCCTTTTCATAAATTTTATATCATAGTCTTACGCCACTTCCCACATAAAAAGAGAAGAATCTGATTTCATGTTTTTAACCTATTTCCAAGATGTGCGTTTTCAGTAATGGCATACTTAGTTATCATTTCTTTTGAAGCTCAGGCACATGTTAATGATTATATCGTAATCACAAAGGGGAATCAGTGGTTTCATTCAGTAGTCGGCTGTCGGTACTAATGTCGCCTCCAGAATGTATCGAAGTCTATGATTGGTCAGTTGCCACCAAAAAATAGTTTCTCATTAGTAGCTATTCCTATCGATTGCCTTCTTTCAGTGAACAAATATAAGATGGTGCCTCTGTTGGGTAAACAAATAGGTTGGATCCAATAGAATTATTTTATTCCAGACACACCTTTCTTTGTATGACCATATATTGTCACATAAGGGAACTGAATAAAAGATCACGCTCATTTGTTTACATGTAACCTTGCCTACGGAACCTCATTTTTTCTAGTAAAGAGCGACGTATTCCATTTTGTACAACTTTTCGCTTCGCCATTTGATAAAGGCTATTGATATTTATTTAATTGTATCCATGACACGTGTTACCAGTTTCTATTAATGTTTGTTCAGGTGTAGTTTTCAGGTGATGTAATATTTCCATGAATCTGTGTTGAAGTTTACATAGTTGTTCAGAGCTCAGTGTATTCCATGACATTTTTATTGCAATAAACTAACACAATGAAAGTGTCAATCTATGACACATAGATAGAATTTGTTCATAATTTTGTTTTTCAAAGGAAATATTTTGCGACTATAGTTACATAAAAATTTCTATGCTTTGATGAATTGAACCATTATACATTTTTTTCTATTAGTTTATAATAATAGTTCCTGTGTCAGTATAACAAACCATCGTTTTTGCTGTTACCAGCTATATAGATTTTAAAAAAGATTAAACTGAAGTGATGTTTCACAGGTATTTTGGCCAAAGCTGTCACAGTGGATTTTTGTCTCTCAGCTACTACAATTGGCCCTCATAGGGATCAATGTATTCTAAGTAAAGGCTTCAGACAAACAGCCAAACACGATGCTCCAGGTTGTTGGGGGTCATAGACCCATTGTCCAATTGTTCAAGTTTATTTGTGAAATCCTTGAATAAACACAAGTTCAAGCAGTTGATATGTACAGTTTTGAAACAAGAATGTCACAAAATCCTAAATCTAGGTTAAGCTACAGTTGGATGACCTACATCTTGTTCCCTGATGGAATCAAATTAGGAAATTAGAGCACGGATTTGCCTTGAAATCCCAACCGTTTTTCACGAATTAATCAAGAGCCCTTGAGCAAGTAAGTCCCCAACATTTCATGCTATTAAAAGAGTACCCAGAGGGAGCTTGAACCAGATCATGTGCGTTTTGATTAAATCGTGTTAACTGAGCTGGACAAGGACATTTACACAGGATGACTTGTACACTGGTAATCTATTGTGAAAACTAGATCTAGGTCACTGCATTGCTGAAGGATGTTTTGTCTCCACAACCGAGATTGAAATGCTATAAACTGCACTAATGATGACATTCTTTGGAATCTGGAATCTAGACACCCGGGGAAAGTTCTCAATTAATTCTTGGCAACTTGTCTGAAGTATTCTGAAATCCTAATATAACAAGGACAAGAATAATGCAATTTCACAGCAGCCAAAATTTGAATAGTGTGGAATAGAACGTATGCTTTTACAGATCAATGGAATTGATCTCTCGAAATATTCAGAACCAACTGTTCTGGACAAGGTCTCTTTTAAAATTGCAAAAAAGCACTTCCGAAAGTGTGTCACCAAATTAAATCTCAAGATCTTGTTCCATGGAATTTTAGAAAATTTTAATTAACCTCGGGCATTGCATTCATCTTGGATTTCATTTAATTCGTTTACGTGATTAAATTACCTGAATAAACTTTTACTGAAATGTACAGAAGAAAGCAGACAAAAATTCTTTGTGAATGAACATTTCGAGTCTGGAATCACTCTGTAAGCACATTTACATAAAATCATAATAGCCACATAATAGTCAATACCCAGTTTTTCCTTGGCTACATGTACTTTCAAAAAGAAACAACCCCATAAAAATCGATTTCTCACTCCTGTAACGTATGGTAGGTAAAAGGTTATTCCAATGTATTGACCAGAGCTCAACTGCCATACTGGGAGCAATCATTACTAAGATAAAAGATTCCGCGAGCAGAAAACTACCCTGATTTATGCATGGCTTTGTGGAATAGCAAGCAAGTTGCTTGGGCCTCATCTGCTCATGGTTTATTCGCACTGTATGCATAACTACATTAAATATTTAGCACAAGGCATCCATTGACAATGGGGTAAGCAATTGCAGAGTGGTTTTTCTCATGTTAGAAATACAATTACTAAGCAAACTCTGCAAAGTTAATGGCTGTTTGAAATTCCATTGTCAAAAATGGGTTTCGTAGTTGTTATTTCTTAAAAGGAAAAGATCATCAGTAAATATAGTGCGATTAAATTGAACGTTCCTGTGTAAGAGAAGCAATTAGGTGAACTCAAATAAAATCTTTTAGAAAAAATCCGACACATTTGTGACCCATATCTTAGATAATTAATTCGAAAATTGAAATGAATGAAGCAATGTCATCATCAGTAATCAATCTGCGTTAATTTATTGTAAAAATATCGCACACACGTGTAATAAAACAAAATAATGATGTACAAAAGAGTGAAGGAAATCTTTGATACGTGACAAAGAGATGGATGTGTTGAACAGGATGAAAACAGCATATGTGCCTGTTATAAATGAAGAAGTTCATAAATAGAAGAGAACAAAAATTTAAATGCTAACTTGATAAATTCAGCTGCCATTATGATTTTATCTGGAGTTATTTGTTTGTAATATTTCCCTCCGGCAATTCTGCACAAATTATAACAGATGGTCTATTGATACTGAATGGGTTTATGTGGTAGACATTGTGGTATAAAATTCAACTGTGACAGATTTGGACAGATACATGCGAAATCTTCCTTTGCAATTCTACTGTAAATTCAACGTCCCTTTGTCAATGTTGTCGTGTATTGACAAAATTAGTTTGGTTCCTCGTTCAGATGGAATGAAGTGAATTCAAAAGCAAAATCAATTTCATTTGAAGAGTTTTAAAGTGAATTCACTTTCGACTCGTTTGAAAGACAAAAGTAATATATTTGTACATGCTTAAACTTAAATTGAATTGATGCTGCTTTCGTGTACTCTTTCAGTGGTGCGAATTTGGATACAAAGAAGGCAGATAAATTCGTCTCTGGGCGACATTCTTCATAATTGATAATACCAAATGATGGAAAACAACCAAAAGCTTTTTTATGGATAAATCCAATTTGTTGAATTAATGTATCCTTGTCTATAGTTCCGTGGATTAGTGCCTCATTCATTCCATCCCTCCCTGGGTGTTCCATCTTAATCCTTCATCGCATAGCCGGGATGTAAAAAACCGAGCATTAAGAAGCTTAACGTTAATTCTCACGGATTGAAAGGGAAAAGGTGTCAAATTAGGCAGTGCGCGAGCAATCATATCACCAAGATAATAGCGCTTTAGTTACTAATGTGCAAACTTTATGGCAACTGAAGAA
Source organism: Haplosyllis leylae (assembly GCA_038406175.1). Taxonomy (NCBI): domain Eukaryota; kingdom Metazoa; phylum Annelida; class Polychaeta; order Phyllodocida; family Syllidae; genus Haplosyllis; species Haplosyllis leylae. The sequence goes on from JBCAUG010009237.1 coordinate 19,639, forward strand.
GCGTACAAATTCAGTTTTTTTTTTGTTCCAAATTCCTCGGCTTATTACATGGATCGGACAAAACAAAATTCAGACATTCTGACTGAAGTGGGGCTTGAACCTGGGATCTCCTGCTCAGTTTCCAACTGTTAAAAGCATAATTATACGTTTTTCACTGTGAAAACAAAAACGCTAGAGTACGCAATAAGTTTAGAAGAGTGAATGTTTGTAACCTACAACTACCAAAATAAATAGTCTAAAATCAACTCGAGATTTTCCTCAATTCTAAATTAACTGTCAAATGTTCCGAAGTCCCCGAGGAGTCACTCACAGCTTTCAACAACATATTGCACAATCAGCAACACCCAAATTCAATGCTGCCAGGATCCGGTCAAATTACGCAAGTTTTCTTCCCTCGTTTACATCTGCACAACTATTCAAATTTTAGCACATCTTGCATCAGCCTCAGCATCACGGTTCAAAATTGTGTTCTTCTCGCCATTTGATTGAAATTATGGTCACTCCACTTTCTCCTTTATTCAACCGAATACGAATTGTGAAACAGAATAAGTGAAATTCCCTTTGTATACCTGTTACTTTCTCGTACCAAATGGCTATATGTATGTATGTTAATGGATACCAAAGATATATCAATAATATCAATAATAACCTTCCCTTGCCCTTCACAGACTCTAGGTGATATGGCTCGTATGTTACGTGACAATACAGATGATGGATTGGACTGAAACCTTCGTATTTGCTTCAACATGGCGCTCAGGGGGATGTAATATTATGGGTAAATATGTGGGAATAAATAAAAGAGAAAATAGAAGAGGCGACCTCCAATTTTAACCCAGGAAACAAAAATGGATAACCATTAACCTTTTGATTCACTGGATTTAGAGTTTGCTGTCAATTGTTCAAGATTTTGACGAGGTGTTTCAACTAGTACAGCACGCAGCACGTAGGAGACAAAGATCCACCCCTGGCTTGACGTCTATTCGGGTTTTCCCTTAATGGTGGGTTAGGCCATTTAACAAATTTATTAAATACAATTCAAACTGGTGGTAGTCAATAATGATAATCAATCCAAATGGGGAATTGTAAATTCATTATGGCTATTTTTTTAGCATTTATAATTGGAGATAGTGATTTTACTGTTGCTCATTTGCACTGATTACTATTACTGACTACCACTAGTTTGAATTCCATTTAACTAATTTAACAAATTTGTTAAATGACCTAACCTACGATTAAGGGAAAACTCGATTAGCCCTGGTCCAAAACAATTGAAACAAATAAGAAATAGAGACAGAGTTACCTACCTTTCTTGAAGCTACCTTTAATCCTGCGAGAAAACTTCCTTGACAGTTGTCTAGAAAGGGCAAACATAGTTAAGGTCTTTTTCTATCAAAATGACTATTCCAATATTTACATCAAATTTCAATCGTTTCTGTGCCTCTGATTAATTAGAGTTTCAACATTCATTCACACACATTACGCGTATTAGTCCATCACATACACATGGTGTTCGCACAATCAATGAAATAAATGGTAAATCCTCTTTAGAACTGAAGTAATTCAGACGATATCCAATTAAGCTTTTTCCCTTTGATGTAAATCCACTTAGACTCTACTTTTCGTACACAACAAAGCAGATGTTTTACAGCATCTGCAGCTTGTGTCTCCTTTCAAGGTAAGTTTGATAGCCCTTTAGTGGTACAAGATAGTCAACTTACAAATATATTTGAACCAGAGTGAAAATAAAGTCAAATTCTCTCCGGCTAGATATCTCTCTGTCTATATTGCTGTATTTATAAATATATGGACTAATACCAGACAAGCAATATCCAAGGCAACTGACCATAAAGTATCATTATTCCTGTGCATATAATATTCAGTGCCCATATCATCCACTGGATCTACATACAGTTCCCCACCGCTACCATATATGTCTGTATCATTTACGTGTATCTGTGGGTAGAGGAGGCCTGTGCAGATGCGACCAGGTACTAGATAGTCCGCAATGCTTATGGAACAAGCGCTAATGAAATCATCAATGATCTCACTAGGCGTAGTATCCAACCTTAATGGTAACCATGGAAGGTGCTTGTGGCCCAAACAACAAAATGTGATTTTTGCTTTGGGAACCAAACTTTCCGTTCATGGATGATTGCGGTGTTTGCTGTGTTTTTTGTGTTTATTTGTTGGTGGTACAACTATCACCGTCAATCTGTGTGGTCTCAATGTTGATTCAACTTTCCAGGGTTTTAAGGTGCAGCAGCCCAGCTGTGTCAAATAGCAGGTTATAGTTGTAGTTGTAGTTGTAGTATTAGAAGCACCAATCAATGGTATTTACATACTACAAATTACTTACAATTAAATAAAACACACAAAGACTTCGGTGAACAACACCAGGTTTCCAATTTCATAAAAAAACTTTAAAATCACAATTGGGAAGACTGTTGAATTCCTTGCCGGCAATTAAACATTTGTATTCTTGAACAGATGTAATATCGCCTACTCCCTGCTATGGCTTCCCCGCATTATTAGCAACGACTTAAGCCAAAATCACAAATGTAATGATGATATATCATCAACTAAATCCTTTGCAAATATGTGGATGGTAATAATCAGCCAATTATGTCAATATATTGTTGCACCCATTTTGTCATTTTTTCCCAACAACTGTATCCATTTCAGATATCCCTGTTATTCCAGCGAATCTTCTGTGCGTTGAGCCTTTTATTACATAATTTGTAATGTTTTAATCTCCGCCAAATCACTTATGTCCTTTAGCAATTATTTGCAAACCTTTCTTTTGTAGATCATCTACAAAACATGAGGGTAATATCTCCAATTATGGGCTTTCAATTTCACAAAAAAGTGATTCAATTAAAACTGAACAGATTGTTTTTCACTATTTAATTTATTCACGCCGTCCTGTTATTTTACATCAGTTGTGTCACGCAACTGTCCAGCGCGTTAAATAGACGACAGATCAGTCTTGGACGGCCTCGGAAATATTGTTCCAAGGATGTTGCAAAGACCAATCAGCGTACAGCATTTACCGACGTCCACACAGTGAGGAAGACGACAATTATTTCCGCCGTCAGCAACTTTAATTGTTCATTAATTCAACACGTTGTATCCATCCTCAACAGCTTAAAAACAAGGGAAGCAATGCAAGCTTCACATCCTTCTGTTCGTGTGTGAATTTTCTTATGTCCCATAGGAGTTTAATGTATTATGTAAATTTGGCTCCAATTCAGCTAAGCGTCGTATGTTTTAATTCTGCTTGAAAGGTAGAGCCAAATGAAAGCCAAAGTAAGGCAAGACAGTACAAATTAAGGTTAGACACGTTCCTGAAGGCAGCCTGATGATCAGCAATTGCTACAGGAACTACACTGCAATGAATAAGCCTTCGCAAACATCTGCCCCTGAAGCATTGAGAAGCGCATAAGTATATGTAACATGCAACTTCCTTATCCGTAAGATGAACCAGAGTGCACCGTCCTTTTGGCCATTCTCCCTGAATAGATTATTCATTCAATTAGATGCTGTCCATACCGATCAAAAGGGAACCTGGCATCGCTAATGACTGAGGTATATAATGTGACATTCTACAGGAATGCTCATTAAGTGATGGCGACATCAAAGAAAATTACTTTTGTGTTCATTTTTGTTATGCATCTGTGTAAATGGACACCAAAAAGACCAACATTAATATGAAAGCGATGGTATCGATAGATAAATTGCCGTCATTTTCTCACTGAAGCTGTGATATTATTTTAAGTGTTCAGCTTTGTCCTACGTTTCTCCTCTGAATGAAACCATTTGAAAAATGGCATCACTGTAAAAGAACATTTAGTGTAACTAACCAGGCCATTCGAACTTTTCCTTGTTGAATTCGGTAGAATCTATAAATGTTTTAAAATATTTTCATAAAAAACGGTGTTCGAACCTACTATCTCTTATGTGTGAGACAGAAATGCTAGCACTGTGCCATGAAGACCCATGTAACACAAGAAATCTTTAAATTGATCCCAATTTATGTTTCAGTGATTTATCAGATTCTGTAGAATCTACAGAATGCATCTCCAATTAGGAAACACTTGATTGATCCAAAGAGTTTTCACTTTCAGTTTATGTTTTCGTTTTATGTTTTCACTTGATGTGAATGTGTGCTAAGATTCACTCTTCCAAACCAAGAACCTTATATCCCATGGTTAGTATTCATGGTGGTTGAATCATCACGAAGGGATCGCGGCCCGTAACAACCTTCACTACATTACATACAAGTTTTCTTGATTTAATGGTCCTGATGGAAACAGCTGGAAGACAACAACAGACTGTAGTTGAATGGTTTTTGCCGCATCTACTTTGTAACTTAAGTTCGACCCTTGTATTCTTGCATGCAAGTAGAAGACCTAAATAGGTGATGTACTTTGGTGAATGGCGATTAGATGTGTAAATATGATTTTTTTGCACGCTACATTGAAATAGAGTTTATGATGAATACTTTGTCCATTAAGGTAAGATTAGGTGTCGTTCACACTATTTAGACAATTAGGCGTATAATATTCTAATTATCGCGTCATTTACAGAAATGCTTGATCTGCTAATTATGCGAGAGATTTATGAGTTGGTCAAACATGGTGGTCACATTTCTAATGTGACTTAATACATCCATTAACAGAATAACATTCGAGTGGTTACTTCACAAAGCAGGCACTTCAAATCTGCCATAAATTGAAGGAAAATCAAGGGGAGAAATAACCATTTTTCTGTTATGGAATTGATCTCGGAACTTTGGTGTCAGAGTGGTGAAAAGAATTCGGTCAGCTTATCAAGTAGTTTCATTCTCTCTAAATCTCAAAAGGATTAATTGACGGAAACAAAAGTAAGAAAAGTAGATCTTCTAACTAAAACAAATTTATTGTGAGAATTCAGTTGCTGAGCAAAGGGAATTCGCCTGACTATTGGTATGTCTCTACTCTGACACTCGAATGGATATATTGATGGAGAGCAAAAGCAAACAAAAATCGACTATTCGACTGAAGCGTAATTTATTTAGGCCATTTAGTGACGGAGGAAAAAAGAATTCGGTAGGTGATTTGTCTACGAAACAGGTGCTTTCTTTCTTCTCTGTGGAGGAATTCTGTCGCGCTCTGTTCAATACTAAGCACTTCTCTGAAGGACTCTCATCTGTCACGCAGTCCCTCTCACGGTATAAACACCCCTATTAAATATTGATCACAGTTGAAAGAGACATCTATGGGGTTTTTCCTAAATGAAACGGAACTTTCATTGAATTCAGCGAATTCGGAGAATCTGAGAAATCACCGAAGAATGAATTGGGCTCAAGTTAAGTATCCTTTCTGTTACCTGTGTCTTTGTGGTACAGTGGTATTATCTCTGTGTGTTACACAAAAGATAGTAGGTTCAAATACAGCAATCCTTTTAATTTAATTGATTTTGTCACTGAATTCAGCAAATTCAGTGAAAACATTTGGGGAAACTCGTTTGCACCCATTCATGTGCATGTCCATTCATGAGTAATGGTATTTTGTGCAGTGTACTGCATACGGATAAGGCTTGTGCTGTTGTTTGTGATCAAGTAAAGTAGGTGTAGCACTCATAGAGATAAATCTGGTGATCATTGAGTACAACATAGTTCACAGGTAGGTGAGGAAAGAAGTTTGTATTGTGGCAACAACGAAAGAGGTTTTCCATATCATTTCTTTAGGACCAATCAGCGAAAAGTCGACGTCAAAATCCTTTCATGAAGCCAGAGTGCAATTAGTAAGGACTGACGTGATTGG
>JBCAUG010009238.1:0-11209 GCA_038406175.1 Haplosyllis leylae
AGTGACATTTTCCACTTCCAAAACGATAGTTATCTTCTGATTGTGGACTTCACTTCAAGATTTCCAGTTGTACGCAAGCTTACATCAATGACAGCCAAACATGTGGCAAGTCACTTCTCCCAAGTGTTCAGTGAATATGGATGGCCGGATACTCTACTCACGGACAATGGTCCATGCTATGCATCTCAAGAGTTCAAGAAGCTAATGTTAGATATGAGTGTCAACCACATCACAAGCTCACCACATTATCTGCAAAGTAATGGGCTAGCTGAGAAGTATGTGCAGATTGTAAAAAGCTTATTCACCAAAGCACATTTTTCTTTTTCTTTTTTTTGCATTTCCGATCCTCGAATCCTCAAGAAAGAGAGTTTGTTTTTCAGTTCTGAGCTTCAGTTTAAATCGACTATTTTCCAGTCTATCATAACAATAACATTAGACTAATGGAATGCAGGTCATTTGCCGATAGACTGTATTCCACTACTCACACTAAGGCTCAGAACTCAAACACAAACACAGGCTACGAAATCACACTTTTTTCCACAGTGAACATTGCTGACTTTTTTTGACAATTACGCCTCCCGACGGTAGACCAGTCAACTGATCCGTCACTTAACTCTCCATTAATTAAAATCACAACAACGCATGAGACAATGGATACCATTTGCTAATGATAACTAGGCAAATTACCATAAAAGCTAGAAATGACACACGTTCCGCCTCCAAAGTCATATTGCAATTTCCAAAATATGTTTCAGTAGAAGTCATACATTACTGAACTTTCAAATTCCTGTTGCGAGCTGGCAATTTTTTATCAGTAAGGTAATCTTCAAGGAATCTATTGGAAGAACTTCACCGGAAGTACTCACTGGAGAAGAGACAGATGGCGGCGACCCCTATCAGTATTCCTCCGTATCCCTCGGCACGGTCCCCAAATTCGGTCATGCTTACATCCGAAGTAGAAGACATCTACAACACAGAGGTTAGGGTCCATTTACACTGAAACCATAGAGTTTCTTTATCAGGAGTCGTATTCAGATAGGGATGCTGACCAAGTGCCTGGAAGAACCTAATGACTTGTGACCATTGATAGATATCAATGAGAGAAATGGTACTTGAGTTTTTAGACTATTTCAACTTTAATACAAATCTATTAGCTCATATTTGGTAATTAAAAAATGTATCCATGTTATTTCATCTGAAACCAGTAGTTTATTGTTGGGTATTTGGCCAATGATTCAATAATCAATTTGACTTGAAAGAATATCTCACTGACCAGCAGTCCATATTGGACTGGAAGCAAGTGTAACATTAGCTAATAGATTTGTTTTAAATTTAAAGTAGTGTAATAACTAAAGTGCCATTTTCCTAATGATATCCTATTAATGGTCATGAGGTCCAAAGAAACTGTCTGGCACCTTGGTCAGCATCCCCATCTGAATACAGTCCATGATAGGGCATCTGTTGTGGAAAGCATGTAGCAAAGAGTGAAAAAATCTTTATTACCACCTGCATACAAAGTATGACGGGAAGTTATATTTTCAGTTTGTTTGTCAGTCCACACCCGAAGGTGTACCCAGTCCCAGGTTCTTTCCCTGGTCTCTGGTCACATGTTCTATCTGGGGATCAAACTTTGTTGTTTAATATACATTGGAAACATTTTCAAAATAAAATTCTCGGATTTTACTGAGGTTTGACCATTGAACCAAATAGCACACCAGTGACATGTCGTTCATTTCACTGACGTAGTGATTCACAAAAACCTGAATACCTCTAACGCAGCACGTTTAAGGTCAAAAGAAGACGAATGATTGTTAACGTCATATCCACATTTTCAGTTTCATTTTCAATTTTTCTTCTCTGTAATTATTTGGCTGAACGGCAAAAAAAATCCGTGACTAATTTTGTGAAGCCAGACAAGCGCCGTTTTTATAAATTTAAGGGAAAATGTAAGAATTGCGTAACTTCAAATCTGTGCAAATGGATAAATTTACACCTTGTGTGAGGTTGGTGAATAAGGTTGGAATTGGCATGATGCGGATCTTACACCATGGATTCTTTTTCATCTTCTTCTGGTTTTGACCAACAAGATTTCATTACAAAAGGACCATTTAATGACAATTAAATGGGTTTTACTAAACTGAACGTAATTTTCCTCTCCATGGATGTGGAGTGGAGGCATCTTTGGTTGGGCACGTGATGGTTACGTCACAGCATTCCTTACCAACAGTTTGTTTATTTTACTCACACGAATCGCATCTCATTCCAACAAAGAGATAATTTGTTGGATAATTAGGGCATTACCTGAGAGTAAGGAGTGCCTGAATAATTATTTAGGATGGCAGGAGGTAGAGGTAAACCTTCAAACAAGCGTACTCAGCAGAAATCTCGCAAATTGAAAGGTAAAGTGAGGAGGTCCCAGAATGACAAAACAGCAGATCTAGATCGTTCAATGGAAATTAATGAACCTGGGTTGGTTCAATCTAATAACTATACAGGCAATGATTCAAATGATGTTGAACCTATGGTAGATATGCAAGTATCGGCCTCGGACGAGGAATTTTTTAGTGAGGAAGCGAGGCTAGCCGAGCAACAAGATGCTGTTCATTTTAGTGAGGCTAACTCACAGAGTGATGTGAATGGGTCGCAATCGGCACAAAATAACCAGGAGTCTACCAACAATAATGCTGCTATTTTAGGTGCAGAAAGTGCTAAGAGGCCGGACTGGGAAAACCAAAAACTGGCAGAGCCAGTGGACAACAGTGTGATGTATAGCCATATGGCCTCCAATGAGAATTTCATGGAGGGATTTGCACAATTCATCATGAAAAAGGGGTATGTGTTCAAACCTCTGACCAGCACCGAGAAGGAGCCACCTTGAAATGAAACATTGCCTGCACCGGAAGATAGGACTGCATGTCAAGTGATTGAAGGTAGATCAGGGCAACAGGTTCAAGGACACGGCAATCGCAATCGGAGAAACTCATAAAGAGTGGTTGAGCCAGCGAATGGAATGAAAGGAGAAGGTATGAAATGGAATGGGCAGGGGTGGATCCAGAGATAGATACCCAATCTGAAGTAACTATTTACCGCAGAGCGGTACCTATAAGAGGTGAAAATATTGAAGTCGCTTTTGAATCGGGTGAATGTAATATGCATAAGAGAGACAGCAGTTCGTCTGAAGAGTTAGTTAATGTAAGTGATGAATACGTTGACCAGGGAATTAATGTGGCTATTGATTCTACTATTGCAGAGAAAAGAGCTAGATATGAACACGATGATCATGCACAAGGACAAGAATTGGACCGTGACAGAGACATGTCCAGAAGCAAGGGAGATCCAGTCACGCATTACTCGGGACAAGGCCCGACACCGGTGATTACAGAAGCAGAGAAATTAATACAACAAGCTGAGAGAGCCAAGGCAAAAATCCTGGAGGTTCCAGGTAAGTCACAGAATGTTGAAGTTGCCAACAAATTTTTAGCAAAGGTTTCTGGTGAGTTGATGCATTCAGTCATAGTCGATGAAGAGTTCTCAATGGTTGCCTCACATGTTAGTGAAGCAACTAAAAAGAAAATAGTAAGTGGAGAATACGTTGATTTTGTTAAACTTCTCCCAAGAGATGATTGGAATGCTGAAAATATGGAAATGGATACAGACCAATTCGTTATGATTAACAAAGGTGGGCAAGCATACTGGACTCCAGAGAGGGACCTGGCTGAAAACAGAAGGGGGAGTGGGGTGACCATTTCTTCACTGCACAAGTGGGAACAAACTTTTTGAATCTTCTCTCATGTCTACACCTCTGCTCACCCTGCCAGGGCCACTGAGCTGACTCAATATAGCTTTATTATACATGATGCAGCCCAGGCATTCCCTTGGGATAACGTCTATGGCTATTTTTAGAAGGCATATGAGCAGGTTTCCGACCAGAAGTTAGGGCATAATACTTCAACAGGCTTGGGCATTAAAAATGAGGAATAAATCCCCGGGGCAGGGAATAAATGCAGAAAGGTCTAATAGAGATAACAGACCTCATAAAGGAAATGGCAGTAACCCAAGACGGGACGTGTGCTGGAAATTTAATACAGGGAGATGTACATATGGATTGGGTTGCAAGTTTGAGCATAAATGTGCGTTGTGCATGAAATTTGGACATGGTGCACATAATTGCAGGAGAGCTAATTCAGAGGGAAATGAGCAGAGAAAACCTAGGTTCGAGAGTGACAGATATGAGAGAAATGATAGATATCATTTCACGAGGAATAATCAGAAAAGGAGTAAAAGTATAAAGGGAAAGATAGAAAGTAACTGTAGCAATGAAATTACGATTGCTATTCTATAATGATGTTTTAACGCATTTCAAAAATTTTTTCTTTTGTTGGATTAAATTATTGGTTATATTTATAGGTTCAACAGTACATGAGAATACTAATGTGCAGGAGGTGGTACACAACAGACTCAAAACATTTTACAACTTTGATTTTGACAGCATTGTCACACCAGTTAATCCGAGTGTCTTAGGCAATTTATTGGAACAATCTCAATTTGACAAGAATGAGATTCAATTCTTGGTGAAGGGTTTCACTGAGGGCTTTGATATTGAATATGCTGGAAAGATAGAAAGGAAGGACACTTCACATAACATCCCGCTGAAGGTTGGTAACAGAGAGGCACTGTGGGAGAAAATTATGAAAGAGGTAAAGGGTAAGAGAGTGGCTGGACCTTTCAACCAAATTCCGTTTGAAAACTATATTCAATTGCCAATCGGCCTTGTACCAAAAGCAGGGGGTAAGACAAGAATGCTTTTTCACCTTTCATACAATTTTCCAAGTCAGGCAATCCATCACTGAATGCATGTACTCCAGAGGAAAAATGCTCAGTGAAGTATGAGGATATCGATTTTGCAGTGAGATCGAGTTTTAAATGGGCAAAAAAGGTCAACAATAGACCTTCGGCAGTTTATGCCAAGACCGACATTCAAAGTGCTTTTCGTTTGCTGCCACTTAAGAAAAATTGCTGGAAATTCTTAATTTTCAAAGCAATTAATTCCAACACTGGAAAGACACAATTTTTCTTTGAGAAAAATTTGCCTTTTGGTTCATCAATTTCTTGTTCCCATTTTCAGAGGTTTTCCAGAGCAATTAAACATATCCTTGAGTACTGGACGGGTCGGAAAATGTGCTGTACGGTGTACCTTGATGATTTTTTAGTCGTAGCTGGAACAGTAAGGGAGTGAAACTACATCATGGCTACATTCATGAGGTTGTGCAAAGACATTGGAATTCCTATCGCACATGAGAAAACAGAATGGGCGACACCTTGCATAACGTTTCTGGGATTTTTGCTGGATGGCAAACAATTTCGATTGTCCATTCCAGAGGACAAGAGAATAAAAGCCATTAATGCAATACAGGTAATGTTGAGCAAATCAAAAAGGAAGGCTACTGTCAGAGAATTACAGCAATTGTCTGGGCTACTTAATTTCCTGAGTAGAGCAATTTTCACGGGAAGGGCTTTTACCAGAAGGATGTATGCAAAATTTTCAGGTACAGGTTTTGAGAATCTGAAACCATATCATCATGTCAAGATTGATCAGGAATTTTTTAGTGATTGCAGGGTTTGGTTACAATTTTTGGATGAGGGGATGCTGAATGCTGTATCGAGACCATACGTGGACATGCTGGAAGAAACTGTTGCTGTGGAATTAGAGTTTTTTAGCGACGCATCTTTAAATGAACATTTTGGGGTTGGTGCGAGATTCAAGTCAGAATGGTTTTTCGCTAAGAGGCCAGCAGGTTTCATTAAAAGATGCAAACCTTCAATTCAGTACGTTGAACTTTTAGGACTTGTAATGGCTGTCTATACATGGATCAAACATCTAGCTCACAAGAGAGTAGCGATATTTTGTGATAACTTGGCCGTGGTTCATATGGTGAAACAAAGTTCAGCTGGAGGAAAGAATGAAATGGTTTTAATAAGAAAACTGGTCATGAAATGCCTGCAGCATGACTGCCGAATCTTCCCGAAACATGTAAAAAGTGAGGAGAACGAAATTGCCGACAGTTTAAGTAGAATGCAATTTGGTCGCTTCACACGTTTAGCGAAAAAGAAGGGTTTAAAAGCTCTTCCTGAAAACCTTCCAGAAGAGTTGTGGCCTGTAGACAAAATTTGGGTGGGCTGAATTGGACCAACTGGTGTGGCAAGTAGGCTTAGAAACTATTGCACAAATAAGATAGTCATACTATATTGTGAATTATTCATTTCATTTAACAGGATACAAAAGAAGAAATAGAGAAAATTTTTCTACAAGTAGCCGCAGCGGAACTGACAGTGAATCTACATCATCAAGGCTATCATCAGCAGCGATTGCTAAATATGTCGATCGTCTAAAATTACAAAGGAACCGTAATACCACTAGAAAGAATTATTATGGAATTTGGCACAATTTCAATGAATTCTTTGTAAGATTGGATACTAAACCAAATTCGTGGGAAGACAGACTAATTTTGTACGTGGGTTACCTAGTAGAGAAAAATTTAAAATCAAATACAGTTAGATCATACATATCAGCAATAAAAGCTGTCCTGGAAGAGGATGGTGTTGAATTATGCCCTGATCACTACCTGCTGGCATCGCTTACGAAAGCTTGTCGTTACAGAAATGATTGTGTTAGAACCAGATTGCCGGTACATAAAAAATTGTTACACATGATTGTGAAACAGTGTATGAAACAATTTTCAGATCAACCGTATTTGGCGATCATGTACAGGGCGGTGCTGCTGGTAACCTACTATGGAATGTTCAGAATTGGTGAAATTTCCACAGGGGACCATCCTGTGAAGGTCTGGGACGTACACGTGGCTGACAACAAAAACAAAATGCTTTTTGTGTTAAGAAGTTCGAAGACCCACTGGACTGATGAAAAACCACAGATTATCAGAATTTTTAGTTCAGGAGAATTTAATGATAAATTATTTTGCCCATTTCAGGCCATGAATCACTACATTGCTATGAGACCAATAGCTAACCATAGAAATGAACCGTTCTTCGTCTTTCGTGACGGATCTCCAGTAGTCGCAGCACAAGTTAGGAACATGTTCAAGTCATGTATCATGGGCATTGAATTAGATCCTTCACTATATGATTTCCATGCAATTAGGGCAGGACGTTCTTGCGACCTACATCAGGTTTATGGTCTCAGCATTCCAGAGATAGCCAAGCTTGGTCGTTGGAAATCCAATGCCATATACACTTATTTGTCTCAATTCAAATAACCGGTTTACACAATAGAAATCTTTTATTTTGTTACAGCGAATGTAAAAGCCCTCAAGGACTGCTGGCTGGTTGGAGATAGATTATTGGCAGAAATCTTCCCTTATCTACAACAATTGAAGACAGATGCCATAGTCACCAATGGAACAGTACCATACATGTATGAATACTACAATATCTTCAGATGGTATCAAAGTCCAGTGTCAGTTGAAAGGTCTGTGCCAGCGAAGATTTTGAATTCGTTAACAGAAGCATTCAACAAAATCCATAGAATGCCAAAATTTATTCTTATCTTTCCGGGCAAGGACATGTTAGATGGTTTAAGGTGGAACAACAACCTCAAGGTAAATGTGTCAGAGCAGCTTAAATGGCTAATCTGCAATGTCACCAAGGTAATAAAAAGGCACAGGGAGGATCTGAAATCCAAAAGAGCGGGTGCTCTTTCCCGTTCTTTTGAACCCTTGGTGATTTGGGTTAAAATGTTTAAACATCCGGAGATTGCAACTAATGATGATAACTATATTAAAGCAGTCAACATGTACAGCATCTTCAATTACATACTTGAAGAAAACTTAGTGTCTGAACATTCAATGTATATCATGTCCATCAATAGCCTTCAAGATGCTCCTACTAACTTCAAGACAAATGGCAAGATTTCAGCAGCAGGCATTGAGCAGTTTTGGTCAGAGGTTGACGAAAAACTCAAGCGATTCGATAGACATCAACTGAATTTAGAACCAATTAGTAAGAGAGACCCACTCAAGACTGACACAGTTATAGAGCAACCAGCTAGTTCACGAGGTGACCGTGACAGGTTGCAAAGGGACCATCAACAACACCACTCTAAGTGCCACTTACCAGATCGACAACTACCAGACCCGGATTATTACAATTCTGCACATACCAGACCAGACAGACGCCATCACCACTCCAGCGGTTTCAGCAGTAACCAAAGTGCAAAGCTCAAAGCTCGACGTGAACTCGATTTTTAACATGCAACATCTTGTATGTACTGTAAACTGTATGTATGTCGCATACTCCACCCCCTATTCTCGTAATTCGCCCTTATATTCAATCTATGCTACAACTTTTCAATTTACTTGGGGCATATCAACAAAAAATTTTTTGGGTAGTTCAGTTACAACGTGGTTAATGTTATTTTACATCTGTTCCGTGCACAAAGGTATAGTAAATGTTAATTAGTTACTGTTCTGCTGCGCATTGTTGTTCAAAATATTGTAGTCTTACAAGTGTATCCTATATACTACATATTTCAAAAAATTAGTTGATATGAGTGGCATTGGGAAAGCGTAAATTGGTTGAAAATTGTGTGTAAAGGACACCAATCGGTGTAGGTTGACATCCGGAGAGGGACACCTATCAGTGTTGTGGTTATCATTTACATAATTGTTGCAAAAGTTACAAAACTTTTATGACTTGTATTGCTTTCGTTGTGTGAGAAAATAAACCTAATTCCAATAAAAATGTAGTTCTTGTTTTAGTAAAAATATTTTATATTTTTCAGAGGCCAGTACAGTTGGTTCAAAAAGAAAGCATATAATATATAAATCTAAAGATAAAGATAAAGCTAGAACTACCTCAAGCACAACTAGTGAACAACAGGAGCTAGTGGTAAATTTCATTTATTTTAATTTTAACTAAAAGCCTATAAATACTTTACAAAAAAGAAGTTGAGTATTTGCTGTGTTCCATCAAAGTGACAGCCTGTCTTCAAAAGTTGTAAAAACACCGTTATTTTACATATTTTGATGAAATGGTGCTGGCTCAGTTTTTACCTTGTTGCTTGGCTTCGCAAATAAACAATAGTGTTGTCTGCTTTTTCTGTCTAGCAGAAAATTAGCGGTTCGGTTTTACATGGAACACTTTACATTTATTCATTGTAGGACCATCATTAGAAATAAATACGGCTTTTTCAATTAAAGAACTGAAAGAAGAAAATCCTGGTGAGAGTTGATGTTTCTGGTTCATTTTAGATTTTACTTTGTAGATGAAATGAAATGAAAGTGATGGCCTGTATCCAAAACTTGTAAAATGGTGCTGGTTTGATTTTTACGTTTGGACACCCTCATTTTACATGAGTTTGTTACAGTTTTCTTTATATTATTTTCAGCATTGAAATTTATCCCAGCAGATCACAGGCCAGCTGTGGCAGCACAAATCTTCCATGATTTACATAAATAAATAGGTAAATTTTGTATCTAATGCATGATTCGGTTTTTCTATTTACTGAACCAGTGACAAAGAAACCAAGGGCATCTTATGGAAAGAAAAAAGTTTTCCTAAAGATTGAATCAGCTATACAGGCTGTTAAAAGAGCCAAGGCAATGGATCAAGTGAAGGAAACTAAAATAGGTAAATTTGTAGATCTAGTTGTTCCTGTTTACATTACATTACAGTTTGTTATTGTTATATTTTCAGGTTTCAACTTGATCAACACGAATTTGACTCAATTTTTTGATTTTTACAATGTTTAGAATGTTTACTTGAAATTTGTAAATAAATATTTACACAACACAAGAATATTTGAATTGAATAGGTCATTTATTGAACTTGACAGAAAATATGTACAGTGCGTAGTAACATATATGTTGCGACAAACTAGGTTGAATTGTGGTGCCTGGGGTATCGACAAGTCGAAACCCCTCTCAATGACAGCAGAACTAGTACCTGGCATATGAGACAATCCTAGCCTTGCAGGGCTGTTAACTGCAGTGCGACAAAAGTTACTAAATGGGTGTTGCAACACTAGTCACTCGACAAGCGGTGGTGGTTCACATGCCGGAGTTACTCGAAAACCCAACACATGGGGCTCTTAGGCCATGTGGCATTTATGTACGGTAGTTATGATGGTGTGGTATTCGCAACAATAAGAATCGCAAATGTGACTTGTCGACAATGACAGATTACTAATCGACAAATACTTCTCAACAAATAAAGGAAACAACACAAGATATTTATTGAAGACCTCAGTGGGAGGCATCGAGGCAAAGCCTGGGAAGGATGTTGTGACTAGGAAATAGAGGGTTGATGATGACTCAGCCAAAGCCAAACTCTGACTGCTCGTCTAAGGGCAAAACGTTCTCTTTTATAGACAATGGGGGTGTAGTGTGCATGTGCGACAGATACTCAAAAATTTGTATCCACTCCACATCCATAGGGAACTCATCCCTCCATTAGACTAGAACCCAGGTACAACAAGTGCAAAAGGGTCACTCCATGACATTCTCCCCTAGACTGTGCCAGTCACCCTCGACTGGGGTATTTATTTGAACTAAAAGACAAGGATAAATGTGAATTACAGACAAATAATGCGTGACATGAAGTAAACCAATAAAAATGACAGTGTCAGAGACACACAACAATGATGAATGAATTGTAGGTCCGGAATACAATGAATACTTGTCGTAAGTCGAGAGTACAATAAATGAGGGTCATTTGAGTCTAGAGTACAATGAATGTTGGTCATTAGAGTAACCCAGAACAAATATTGACATGACAATGCATCTTCAAACAACTAGGATAAAAATACAATGAGTATAAATGCGATGGCATGGTCACACAAGGTACGCTTAAGGTGTCTATGACTACACTGAACTGAAAATAACAGACAATGTATTTACAAGTATGGCACATTGATGACATGATTAAGTTAAGTTAAAATGGTTATTTCAAGTGTCTATTGAATTTAAATGTCTATTGGTCCTGATACACTTGAGTCCTGAGTTCCTGGTGGTCTCTTCATTCAGTCCTCTCCTCCATGGCATTAAGCTTCAGGCCTGGATGGGGTCATCGACAAGTGCAATTTTTCATCATTTTGAGTAGTTGTGAGAACTGGGTACCTCAAATTTCAAAAATTCTTATACAGTTGGATTCCTCTCATCAATATGAGCAAAATGAGGTGCAACATGCCTATATT
>JBCAUG010009249.1:0-11209 GCA_038406175.1 Haplosyllis leylae
ATATCAATTTTTTCTTTAAGTGTGTGATCTTTATGTTGACATTTTGGCTTGGAGCAAGACATCATGTAGGTTTCTGTGTACTAAATGATACAGAGGTGTGAGGTAATATTTATACAAGATGGGAATCTGTTTAAATTAATGGGTTTGTTTTTGATCTCGAAGCCATCCACAAAGCTAACACAGTTAATTGTTTATACAGCTGTTGTTCTATATGGAGCTCATGCAAGAGATGGTTTGAATTACATGCTTATCTATGTTGTGGCTTCATGGGAAAGTAGTTTTCAAAGAGTGTCGAACATGTCAAACAAAACCAACATGTTTTAAAGACTTTTATTGAAAGTATTTATTTATAATGTCAAACATGTCAGACAACCACAAAAGTACATGAAAGGATGCTATATTGTAATCCAAACTGGGTCATATTCTAATTCAAACAGATAATCTGAGTGAGCCCATAATCCAAAGAGATAATTTGAACTTAGTCCTAATTTGAAGCCCTAAATGAAAGTAGATCCTAATTCGAAGTTTCTTCAAAAGTTTGAATTACAGGCTTAATTCAAAAGGAAAGGCTTGCATTTATGCACTTCGAATTAACCGGATCTAACCTGTATCAGATATTGCAACACAGACTTTTAATCTATGTGGGGAATTGTATTGCCATTTTGTAAGCATTCAACAAGTCGGCTTGGAGATCGTACACAAAAAATGATAATTAGGATTTTATGTTTCGCAGGTGTTTGTGATTGATGTTATTTTTAATCCCTTGTTGCATGGACAGAACGAAGGCAGTCGAATTTTTTTGTCTATTTTTATAAGTGTTCCTGTCAATTCTTACATCAGTTGTGTTATATGCAAGAAATTGTTTTGTATTGAAACATTTTTGAAGAATAAATAGCGAATATAATAATATATATAAAGCGACAAACTCGTTCAAGTTTATTGAGCAAATGATTTCAGGTTTGTTGTTATAGTATGCTTCTTATTACTTTTCAAACACAAAGTTCAACTTTCAAAAATGTGTTAAAATGGCTTTCTGCCACTTTGAATGTATCGAATGAACTAATTATTTTTTCAATCAGCAGCAGAGTGCAAGTTCACCGCTCTTAGACAAATTTGGCGATCACCAAGAATCAATAAGACTCGCAATGTCATGGATGATTCTGGCATTGTTCACGCGCACGGACACACGGACAATTGCAGCCACACCCACGGTAAGTGGTAATTTGCCTACGGAAGCAATTGGCATTATTGCATGCCTTAATAACATTTGCCGTTAGCAGTCGAAAGGATCGAAACTTTATCAGACAGATGGAACACATACTTGGTGAGTACAAAATTTCTTCTTGTTTGCATTTTCATTGATATTACCTTTTCTTGAAACAAAATCATTTGATTGTTTGTACCCAATTTGAGTCACGTGCAAATTAGTAGTGCCAGGGTCACTTTTTTTATTTGTTTCCACGACACATGCCCAATCAACAGGTATGTGTTCAGTAAATGACCCAGTATAATTTAAAATTCTTTCCAAATTCACGATTTTGTGAAATTGATCGTTTATATGGTGACAGTTCAAATGGTAATTATTTCTAAACTTTTCGATTAGAGACACCTGTTAATGTTTTAAAATGATCTAGAATACAAATATCTGTATCAAGTCAATTAAAAGTATGCTTGTATTTCCTGTTAATCTTCACAGAAAAGAAAATGAACGAATCTGACGGAAGTGACAGCCTGAGAGAGTTTATTATTGAGATTGAAGAGGAATATTCTAGCTCTGAAGAAGATAATGCTGCGGCCGACGAGGACCAAAGGATTTCTGCAAAAGAAATTCTCAGTGCAGTTCAAGAGCTTGGAATTAAGTCAAAAGTAACAATAATAGAAAGTAGAACTAAAAGGAAAGATGGAAGTGAACAGCAGAACGACACGGGTTATGAAGACCAAAGTTCTGACGAAGAAATGGTTGGGAATGAAACTCCAGTTTCTAATATATCTTGGAGTGAAGTTGTAACTTCACCTTCACGACCTCCATTCTCGCTGTCGCCGTTTCTCTACGACGAGGACCCTGAAGATAAAGGCGACCCATGCAGTGTTTCCCAACAGTCGGCGCGCCTTGGAGATAGCGTTGATCCAACTTCGAGCGACTGCGTCCCACCACAATCACAATCCAACAGTGAAACCGCCAGTGCTGCGGTTCTTAACGTCCCAATGCACAGACGAAATCTCCCGTCTTCATTTTGGATGGAACCGTGTAGTCGCATGGAAACGCCCTCGGCGTTTTCTTTCAAAAAATCCTTTCCAGCGTGCGACATAAACCCGCACCCACCTTTCAATCGGTTATTCAGGAGACCTATATTTCAGCCATTTGTGACAAATAGCCGTTTGACGCAACGTTTGAAGCCATCACCCTATTTCCACAATTTTGTTGATTTGTGTCCGAACCATGGATCGACATCCCAACAAAGTCAAAGAAGCGAGGAACTCCCCTTCAATTTTAGCAATGCACCACTGGAGTGTTGTCCGTCGCTGTCATATTCCGGACAGAGGGATGCGGAAGGAAGGGATTTGCGATACAATTTACCACACCAGGAGTTTAAGTTCGGAACCGTCCCCATGAACAACATCCAAACTGGGATCTCAAATATAATGCGGCCAACGGCCCTACTCCCCAGCGCAGTACCATCATACCTTCTTAAGTACTAAGCTCTTTTAATATGTTAAAATCCACATAGTTCAAGAAAAAAAAACCTCACATTTGAAGATTAAAAATAATTGCATTATTACATTATTACAATTGTATTCGTGGATATTATCAATGCGCGGAGCGTGACGTCACTTTTTGTTGGACATGACAGAGATGCTGGTCCTCTGATAGAAAAAGCCGCAATGTAAAAAGACATCATCAAACTCATCATAAAACTCTATATTTCCTGGTTGTTTCGTTGAAAAATCTTCTTACTTGTAGAAGTTACAGGAGATGCTCGCAAGTGTCAGGAAATTTAATTTCTATTCTAAACTGGCTATTCTTTGTTTGGTTCACTATTTAGAATTGTACTTCTACGTGCATGTGCTTTCATCCATTCACACCCAACATGCAACAAACTTACCAGCACACTCTTCAGTTTCAAGTTATCCTTCATACTATGTGGGTGTGTAGTTCCTTAGTTTAGAATAAATCATATTACAAATAGCCTTCTGAGCATGTTTCTTCACAAGTTCATCACTGGTAACCTGTTTACATCCCATATCAAACCTAAATAAACTGTTTACTTCCTTAAATAAACCTGAATAAATTCTTAGATTTCTCATTTACCATGTCATTTTGAGTGTGAGGAAATACTGGTGGCACCATTGCGATGTCATCTCAGGGAATGTGTAAAACAGGAATTACAGAAAAATTAAAGAAAATTTAGCTCTTTTGTGTATTTGTAATAAGCTTAATATAAGTTTTAATCAGGAATAGACAGACAATATCATGAGTTTTTGAGGGAATAAATAGAATTATTCCCTGAAGAAGTGTAGGCAGCATGAAACTGGACAGTTAATTTCCTGAAGGACAAGTCTCTGAAGGAAATAAACTTCCCAGACTACTGAGAGACATTAGTCTGTTTATTCCTGAATAAATGCCATGATAATAAGTTTATTATAAATGCATAAAATAACAAAATTTGGTTAATTTTTCAACAAATTCTATTTTAGACATGAGGGTTTCCCAAAGATAACATCATTATGATGTCATCAGGAGCTCTCTAATTGGCTGACAGTCATAATTACATCATGACTGGGAAATCCAAGAGTTTATCCAGTTTCTTCCAGGGAATAAACAGTTTATTCAGAGTTTGTCTAGAAAATCAGCCAATACACAGTTTCATCATGAGTCTTTGCTCCTGTTGGTTACATTTGACTTTTGCCACATTTATAACAAACAGAATTATGAAGATTGGATAAAAACCTAAAATCAGTTTTACTGTCTGCTGTTTAATCTTTGTAGAAATTAATTGATCAAAAGAATTTATCACCATTCTGTGATAACTTTTGAGTCTGTCAAAACACTATGATAAATTCTTCGGATTTCCCATGGGGTTTTTCAAAAACATATTATTTGAAAGTAGACACAAATGTTTATGCAGAGCACCCTGGGCTACACTTATTGATTGATTCTTGAACCAATAAGTGGATACCAGGTGACCTTTAGTTCTTCATGAATAGGTCACAAAGGTCATACTTTAATATTCAACAATCTGCCATGCCATTCTAAGTGTGTCACATGCCCAATCAAACTGGCCCATGTACTTGCCCTAAACATAGATTTTCAGAGAGGGTCTCTTTTCCAAGAAGTACTCAAATGGTCCAAGAATCACCACATCATCAATGATTAACATTTTTCAAAATTGATAGAAAGAGGTCTGATACGTCCAGTGTTATGACTATTTCAGAGATACGGTGTAACGTTAGACATACCAAATATCTGCAAGTGTGATCGTCCTGGCGTACCGCATAGATAACTCTAATACATTTGATGAGGTATCTGTACAGTGGTAGTTTATTGTAGTACTTCTAGTGGTAGTTACAGGTTCATCATAAGATCATAACAGACCATTTCATGCCCCAATGTGGGCTTTATTATATGAGACGGGAGCACCTATGTGGAGGGCCCGTTGGGTTCTTGGTCACCCTTTATTGGACTAAAACTTTGCAAGCAGGTGACAGGAGACTTGAATACCCTCTCCTGGAAGCCCCATTGTGAATTGTGCCTGGTATGGGCCCTTGACAATATGTTGAGGTTGAATCCTGGTTGGCACACCTCCCCAGCATTCAGTCACGTAAATGGAGCTCCTATCAAATATTCAACTTTCAATAATTTTCTCAAATCAAGGATTAAGAAACTTGGTATGATGTCCCCTTTGGGGTGGTCGACTCTTGGAGATTGGAAATCTGATTGTTACAAGAAATAATTCATTGTCCTTGGCAAGGTAAATTGGCCATCGTATCCAAAGTCTGAGACCACATGATGCTCAGTGACTTTTAAACTGTATATTTGTTTTTTCCAGGTGATCAAATTCTCATCATCACGGATCTGCTGAGTGAAACCATAAAGTCGAACATTAGAATTATATCGGTACCTTCTAATGCCAAACTTGCGGATTTAATCCCTCAAGCCACCAGAAAATGACATCTGTTTTGTGGCTGTTGGTCATAATGACCTGGATATGGTTGTGGGGCCTTTCATGACCCAATTTAAATTGATGATTAATGCTCTATGAAACCATAAGATGGGCATGTTCATCTATGTAATTTCTATTTTGCCCTTGGGGCCTCATCCAGACCTTTATAGGTTTGCTCAAGTCAAGTCAGCACAGATTAAAGAAGTTTTCAATAGGAAACAAAGTACAGTGTACATCAACTTTTATCACGATCTCACCGTTCGAGGCAGAATTCCTCCTGAGTTTATCAGGGCTCACCGGCTCAGTTTAACTGGCATTAGATCCATGTTCAAGACTTTCTCCAGAGTCATTCAAAGTGAACGGGATTTACAGTTGTAAGTTATGTTAATCCAGAAGTGTTTGTACACTTTTTACTCATGTGAAGATCTTCAAGTATTCTCATCAGAAGACAATGCGCACAGGTCTACCATTTTATTATTATATGTTATTCCCCATGTGTTCGTTTATGGCTGGGTTTGGCCTCTTGTGTAATTTTCATGTGTAAAGGAATTGTCTAAAAATTTCAAACATTCTCGTATATTGTATGTGTATATTTGTCGCATTAACCGTAAATCAGTACTTGTCATGTCTTTTTTGGATGTGAATTGTTTTAGCAAGGGCATTGAAGTCAGGGTAGGCATTCTCTCTTTACTGAGGGAGGACGTTGATTGTTGTATTCCTTCGGGGAATAACTTTATGAATTTTGTTAACTGTTAAAATCAGAATTTTATTGAATAAATGCTACTTTATTGAGGACCAGCAAGGGCAACCGCTCGTTTTTGTCTGCTTTAACCCCTTATTTAAATTAATTGGCCCTCTGTCGAAGTAATTGCTGTAAAATAATGTTGTATTTGAAGGGCAGAGATCTCGGACTAAGTCGACCGGAAGCATATATTTTACACATGACAGCAGAGCTGACATCTACTGCGAACTTAAAATGGTTTGTATTTGGCTGACACCTACTGTTTCTAGAACCTTTTGCATGAAAGTCGCGGATCCAGCGGTCGTATTCATTCCCGACCCCAGTACACCAGTACACTTAAGTGCGATGAAAAGACTTAATTATTTTGCTAATTTGAGTGTACTCGTCAATTCAATTAGGTTCAGGACAATTAGTAAAGGTGAGAATACTCGTAATTTGTGATTTAAGTGACTTAAATATTTTAACCCTTCGTGCGCCGGTCGAGACTTCAGTCTCATAGTGATAAAAACCAACATCCACCGCACAACACACTCCAACCCAAACACATCACACAGCAGACAATAGTCTGCTGCTGTTGCACAGTAGCCCAACCGTTTTAGAATCAATAAACCTAATTCAAAGTGGCACTTAGCTTTTTGTAACTATGTAACTCTATAATCTACTGTTCACCGCAAACTCACATTCCTGACCCTATTGCTCATAAATACATCTACATATACTTCCTATGACCGGTATTTACACTCAACTTACTGGGCAAAATGTTATTATGTACATATTTTACACCTTTACTGAAGAAAATGCCAAACTTTTTCCAACTTCAATTTGAGATTCAAGATAGTATTGAGGAAATACTTGATTATTCATCTAATGAAACATTTAGGATAACAATAGAATCTTTCAAAAGGAAAAAAGATTTTTTAGTTATATTTCGTGTCTGGAATAGGGATGAGAAAAATCACTTTTTCAAAACTGTGATTTCCGTGAAACCCAACAACGAAAGGAGCTTTAAACAGTTCAGACCACTGGTTTCATTTGTTAGGAAATTTTCACATGACCGCACATAAAACAGGTAAGGCAAATATCTATTTATCTATTTACTTAACTCTTACTTTATCAATAGCATTTGGCCTAGTAATATTGAACAAACAAAACCAACTAATCACATCTCTCTCTCATAGCATTATTTATCGACGAAACATCCCAGCCAGTCACTTGCATCAAGACCTTGCCAAGCCATAGAGAAATAGCTACCACCACCATATTGGATTCAGTTGCATAACAGATCAGTTATACCAGGTAAAATGAAACATTTATCTAAATATTCTTTCAAAACATCACATAAAATAATGAACATTTGTAATTCACATCTTTTTATCCTTACAAACTACCAATTACTATTACTTTTTATGAATATTTCACTCAATATTTTACCCATATTTTAGTCATATCCAATATGAAAACATTTTTGTGCACTATCATTTTTTTAGAGGATAAATGGAAGAACCATACCCAAAAGGTTGTAATTAATATACATCAAACATTATAATTGCTTCAATTACTCTAAATGAGAATTTGATTGTTTTTTTTTCTTGTTTGAATATTCTAATTAGATATTTTAGTCATTTCTGGTGTTATATTGATAATCACATTACCCCAATACAAAGAATTAAAGGCAACATATCCGATAAAATCATAAATTCAATATTAACCAGTTTCACCTTTTATTAACCCATAAAATTAAACTGGAAATGACATGGCACATTTGAAAAAATGCATGCATATTCCATCATGTTCGATGGGGATGTCGAATCCAGGTAATCTGCTTTGGTAACTCTCACTAAAAACTATAAATACACACCATTGAGTCAAAATCTTTGTCATGGAATTAAATACGTCAATTTCTACAGGAATTATCTGCTCATCTTCCTTTTTCACAGCATAATGATTTCATGTCTAATTTCCATCTAGAGAAAAAGTCAATACAATCCCTATTCTAAAAAATTACTATGAAATTATTCTCTATCTACATAAAAAATTTATATTTGTATTGTAGTGGCTTTGGTAGTTACTAGATCTAGATCTACTATTGGGAAACCCTCCATTTTTTAAAAAGTGACACCATCAAATGGGCGATAATTCCAGTTATAGTGATTAAATCTCACTACAGAACTACAACAAAGTCACTACAGTTTTGCACTACAACAGTCACTACAACAGTTTTAGTAACCACGAGCACTCCTGTAGTAACATTATACAATACTTTATGCATTGTTCTTAGAAGGAAAAGCCCCATACTTCACAAAAATTTGCTGTGACAAAAATAAGATTTAATCTAGATCTATTTGTATTCTTCATCTAACATACACAGATCTATGGCATCTGTCTTACAATTTTGTGAGTGTTCATCATCCAATTAATTAATTTATGACATTTATAATACTGAAAATGTTCAAATGTTCACATATTTATTAAATTCATTTATGAATTACAGGTCCAGATTTTGACAAGCGTACAAAAAACAGTACTCAGAAGCCTTTTGAAACAATTCAACAACTGTATAATAGAATTGTTAGGCAAAAATTATACACATCAGAATGCCATAAATTCCACAAGAACCCTACTAGATCAAGCCTATTGTTTAACATCTGTAGTGGGGGGACTATTACGGTACCCTGACCTTGTTTGTGTTGAAACTGAACTTGATGGCAAAATAGTAACTATCAAAAAAAATTTGATGTGCCTGTAGGTAAAAAATACTCAGATCCTCATCCAACTTGTAACATCATTAAAATTATTTTAGTCCCAAATAAAAAACCAAGCAGACATCAAGGTTTCAACACAGCATTGCTGAGTATCCAATTTGACAATAAGTGCACATTACCCCAAAATGGAGACTCCACCACAAAGAAGTACTACACAAATTATATACGAAACCCCCTCACCCATACCAACTATTTCTTTAATGGACAAAACACTAACAAAAAAGCATACCTCGACATTAGACAAGACTATGGAGAAACATTCACCGAATATAAAGTCCCCTACTGCTACTGTAGACAGTAACCCTAGTATTGATTCCCCCCTCCCATGTGGCCAATCAGAAAAATCCCTCGAAAGCACTAGCTTCCCTATTTTCGAAAACACTTCCCCCAAAAATATGAACAAAAAAGAGACTACACAATGATGATACTGACAAACAAAATAGTACTGGTAACCAGAAACATTGTGTAACTGAAGCGACCCGAAGATTAGCAAGGGTATCTGACTTAGTATGGCTGGCTCTAACCAGAATCGATTGGGATGAATATTTGAGGTGTTTTTTGCAGCAAATACAGGAATCAATTGTAATAATCGATCAAGGATTAGCCAGGCTCTCTGCATTAAGCCTCAAATCTCTTATCATTTTGATCCAAAAATAGTTAAAATCTTTCTAAAGTCATAACTTCTTTGTGGCTCTTTAGAGTCACATTATTCATTTATTAATTCTTTTTGCTCTAACATTTTCAACCCTCTCACCTCCTAAGACCCTGCCCATACACCCCTCTAACCCATAATAATTTTTCAATTTTAGAATTGAATGTAATCACCAGAACTACATGTATACATCAATGATGACTCCAGACGAAGTGGAGGAAGTGATCAAAGAAATCAGAGAGTGCAAAATGAGTGATTCAAGTGATTCTGGATGCAGCACTGACTATGATCCTGAACCAGACACGCTACCTCTATTGTCAATGGTTCAAACAACTACTGATACTATTCCATGGGAAGTTGAACCTACTGGATCCGCTACATAACTTTCTATTATCATGTTACTGAAACAACATTTCATACAGTTTCAAACCTTGACCACTCAATGTAAGCGCTGGGCTTTAGGTTATTTGAAATTAAAAGAAAAATTGTCTTATGTACGCAAATGTTTGTCACTTTCTTTGCCAAGTGTTGGATTTGATATCTTCTCACAAAATACTTAATTCAATCATTTTTACTGTGTTTAAATGACTGTGTTATTTGGCAAGCTTTTGGACCCGCATTGTAGGATGTGCACAACCATTTTATGGTAGTAACCATTGTTCTTTGTTCAATACTTTATTACATGTATAGAATGAATGTAATAATATTGATTGCAATGACAATTGCAATCAGGTGTGCCTCAGGCTCATCCTGGGTGTTCCGTTACCACAGCTTAGTACATCCACTATATATATTCTAGAAATTTAGCCATGTGGGAGTGTTAACATATATTTACCTTTATCAACAGAGGTTACAGTGCCCACCCCCTCCCTTTTTGTGGGCCACAAGTGGTTCTTTTTAATTATCATTTTTTTTGTGGCAGGACCTGATGGACTCTATCGGAGCCTCTGGTCATTGAGGGGGCAACTTTAGATTTATTGTGTTGATTTTTTTCACAAGTTTGTGGATGTACATTGTAAATATATTTCTTTTATGATGTATGTTATGCAGGCATTTTATGGTAGTTACCATTGTTCTTTGTTCAATACTTTATTACATGTATAGAACGAATGTAATATTGATCGCAATGACAATCACAATCAGGTGTGCCTCAGGCTTACCCTGGGTGTTCTGTTACCCCAGCTTAGTACATCCACTATATATTCTAGAAATTTAGCCATGTGGGAGTGTTAACACATATTTACCTGTATCAGTGGAGGTTACAGTGCCCAACCCCTCCCTTTTCATGGGCCACAAGTGGTTCTTTTTAATTATCATTTTTTTGTAGCAAGACCTGATGGACTCTAGCACAAGTTCATGAACGTACATTGTAAATATATTCCTTTTATGATGTATTTATGATATAACTGTGTATCAAGTGTAAAATTACTTATGTTATGTTATAGTTTCCACCCCTAACACTGCCCCCTGCACTCATATCACCTGTTACACCCCTCTTATGTTCTATTTAACCCCTAAAACATCCCCTTACACCCCTATCACCTGTTACATCACCCACAAAACCCCCTGAAGACAAAAACATTTCTTACATGATATAAGCATTTTTATTTCAAACTGTAAAGTTAATATTTTGGGTTAAAAGTTGGAAGTCCTAAAGTAAATTGATTTTCACATAGATATTTCAGACAAAATTTGGAAGTTTGTTCTTTTTTCGGAGAAATATAGATATAAACTTTAAGTTTGTGTGTTTTGTTTTTTATAAAAGTTCCAGAATCCTGTATTCAAGAGCCAATTGCCTATAGTTCATATTTGAATGAAACATTTCAAAGCAAGGAGTTATGCACAATGTAATTTGTGAACAAATTGTGCAACCATATGATGAGTACTTTAC
>JBCAUG010009260.1:0-11209 GCA_038406175.1 Haplosyllis leylae
TAGTTCGAATTTCCACTTAATTCGAAGTAAAACCTTGCCGACGAAAGACTTCGATTTAACCGTGCCCAACCTGTACTAAAATTAATCACATCGCAATGACCTCAGAAAAAAATCGGGTTCTTCGGTGTTTTAAGAAAATTGCAATTGTCAGAAACTCTTGCTTAATCTTCAATTCAACAAAATAGTACAATTACGGAATGCATGCCTTTATGGCTATTCCATTTCCAGATGAAATAGGTACACCATTCTTTAGCCACCTCACTTTCGGAGGTGGAATACCTTCCACGGGACACTCCAGCAAAATGGTCCGGTTGAGCACGACTCTTGGGTTGTCAACAAGATTGGCTTCATCTATGCTGGGTGGTACTGAAGATTAAATTAAATGCATCTTTATAAAGATTGAAACGGTGAAAAAAAATCTGAAATTTTATGTTTAACAAATAAAGTGCGACGAATTTCATACCCATAATGAGTAAGTTGTAGTCTGCCTTTGCTTGTCCGGCGATGTTCTTCGCTATGCATGTGTACCTGGCTGAATCGTCCTCACGGGTAAACGTGATCTCCATCTGTCGGCCCGCTGCTAAAAATCTCACTCTCCCGTCTTCACGAACTTCTACTTCGTCCTGCATTAGAAAACCTCGATGAGAAAAAAATTCATGAAACCTTCACAAATATGGGACACTCCGTTTGAACCACACATCCTCTTTTTCTGGTACATTTTTTTCTTACAGATTTACATAACTTTTTACCATCTTTTAAACCATCTCTGCAAGTTCTAGGAATCCGTTTAATAATTTCTGCTTAAATTCACTGAAGCCATGATCGATTTACTGAGATCTATTATTTAATTACCTTGTACCAGGTGATGTTAGGGAATGGTATTCCAGTAGCGGGACAGTTTAAAACAGCTGGGCGGCCTCGCACGACGTTCTGGTCCAACAGAACACTTTCAACGTTTATCTCAGGGGGAACTGCAACAACGTGCAACACAGTTCTTTCAGTTCTTTTTAAACTAAACATCTGTTCTTATACCATATCACATTCAATCAGTCCTTTCTCCGGAGAAATGACGAGGTTCTGAAAACTTTTATCATGTGAAGTATGCAAAGTAAATACTATATGTAAGCACCTAAAAAGTCCAAATCAAAGTCTCTATCAGCCACCCCGGCTTCACTCATTGCTATACACGTGTATCTGGCTGTATCTGGTGTGACCTGTGCTCCTGTAATTTGCAGGTGCCTATTGTCTGCAAGGAGTCTATACCTGAAATAGAACAATACACACAATACATTTAGTCTGATTAAATATTACCATGTACTTTCAATATCTGTTCGCCACTTGCTGCACACTTACTTACCTTTGATTTCGCGTGTCGAGTGGCTGTCCGTTTTTCAGCCATTTAACTTCAGGTTTAGGAGTCCCGCTTACGATACAATTGAGAACAATAGATTCATTGACAATAACCTCTGGATCTGCCTTTGTACTTGCTTTGTCATCTATTCTTGGTGGAACTGAAAAGAGCAGCAATTCTTCCATCAACATAAACTTTGTACTCAGATAATTTCCTTTGCGTTGCATTTGACTGCATCTTGGATGTATGTATTTCCGATATTATCATCACTCCTGTCAAGATGTTAAAATTGGACATTTTGAAACTGCTCACTAAATACTTGAAGTTCGTAAATGACTAGGTCATTTCCAGCCTCATTTTCTGCTCTGCATTCGTATCTGCCAGTATCCTCCACATGCGCCCGTCTGATCTCTAGTTGTGTCCCAGCCTAAATCACAATTAAAAACTTGAAGATTTTATGCTTTCCAGGCCAAGACACTTGAAACGTCTTGAAAACTGGCAACGTATCCAGTAATCGAATATTTTGTAATATGTAATATCCGAAAAAGTTTGGACAGAATATAATTTTCTTCACATAGAATTGGAAATAATACGTGTAATAATTCTGAATTTATTTGTGGCTCATAAATCACCTTAGTGGTTAAGTCGAGGGTCTGGTAACATCCTGTCCCAAGCCTTTGGCAGTTTTATGATAATTAGGCCTACTTTAACCCGCAGTCATTGGTTGGAATTTGTTTACACAGAATGCTGCCATGACGTCATTTCGCACGCACCACCAATTGGGTCATTGACGCAACGTCATTCTATGATTTTATGCCTTTCTGAGCGGATTTGCAGTACTTTTGTGTGGTTCAAACATATATTTTCACCTGTAGCAATCTCATGTGTCGAAGAGAACTGAGGTCAAGTGGAATGCCGTCTTTGTACCAGGTAAGTTTTGGTGGAGGAATGCCAACTGCCGGACAGTCTAGGATCTCCGTCCTATTGGCTATGACAGTTGGATCCAACACCAGATCTGTCTTTTTGATTCTCACAGGAACTGTAATTACAAATTCATTAAGTGGAATTTGGACATGTGGAAACTTTGGAAAACTGTGAAAAAATGCAGCTTTTGACTTCTCAAAACTTAGTCAACAATTATTTGAGTTATGGGTTGTTAATACTTGTTTAGGTTTATGCGTTTCCTATTTAACATGACGAATTGTAAAGAAATGTGTTCAAAGTAACAGGTAAATTTAGGGGCACACATTTTCAAGCTTCGAAAAATTCTTGTTTTTACCTTGTACTTCCAGATCAAAATCGAGGTAGTCAGATCCAGCCTTGTTATTTGCAATACATCTGTAGTTGGCTGTGTCTGTCAACTGCGCATTGGAGATTCTCAACTGACGTCCCTCTGCCAGCACTGAAACTGAAGGAAATCTGCCAAGCAGGAAAACAGCATTACTAAAATTATGCTGAGTGAAAAAAGAATATATATCATTCATTCATATGTTTTGATCAAATTTGCTACTTTTTCTCATCCTATTTAAAATGGTAAAGCTTTCCTTATTCTCTTGCGTGATATTTTACCTGAGAGCACTCAGTGGTTCGTCATTTCTGTGCCACCTTACATCAGGTGTGGGTATGCCACTAACCGCACAGTTTAGTTGTATTGTCGAATTAATTATGACTCTAGGATCAGTATCGACGTTTGCTCTTTCTATTAACGGGGGAACTACAAAGCAATGCGACAAACAAGGAAATATAATGCACCTTGTACCTGATATATTCAATTTTAAAATATAAACAAAAATTCCATTTGCTTTGTGTGAGTTTGGCTTACCAAGAACGTTAAGATCAAAGTATTTCTCAGCAGTTCCTGCGATATTTGTTGCTTTGCATGAATATCTCGCTGTGTCGGATATATCTGCTTTTCGTATTTGTAATTTCCAATTTTCATCCAACAAGAACATTCTTTTTGTATCGCGCTTGATTTCAGTTGCATCCTGGGTTTTTACACAAAAAATAGGGATGCTTGTATTTTAAC
Organism: Haplosyllis leylae; assembly: GCA_038406175.1. Classification (NCBI taxonomy): domain Eukaryota; kingdom Metazoa; phylum Annelida; class Polychaeta; order Phyllodocida; family Syllidae; genus Haplosyllis; species Haplosyllis leylae. The sequence continues at coordinate 3,378 of JBCAUG010009260.1, forward strand.
AATTCTAATATGTACATCTTTGTAAAATGACAGAAATATGTAATATTTTTATTTTCAAGGTTACCTTAAACCATTTTATCGTTGGTTCAGGTATTCCTCCAGCAGGACAGATTAGTGTTATGGTTTCATTAGTGATAACTTCTGGTGTTGCCACAATTCCAGATCCGTCAATTGTAGGTGGAACTAGGAAAACATAACTCATCGTTCAAATAGGATGTATTAGGAATTTACATTGATCAAATTGCATGGAAATGAATTGTACACGGCGTACATTTAACACCCAGAGTCTGAACCGCTACGTGCGCTTACTAAGTGTCACTGCATCTTTTGGGTTACGCAGCCGAAACCTTCTTCATACAATAACAGATGACAAAATGTATTGGGATACAAGTATACTAGTACTAACCAAGTACGATTAGTTGAAACTGCCGTCTGACTGTGCCTGCGGGGTTGGTAGCTTCACATCTGTATTTGGCTGTGTCAGCCACGGATGCACTCACTATCTCTAATCTTCGTCCTCCAGACAAAACGCGCAAATTCACTTCTCCCTCTGAACTCAACTCTCTACCATCCTAGAATTAAACAATTGTTACGTAGTTGTTTACTCAATTAATTGTCGTCTTTGTAATAATGTTTGTTTTCCATTCGTTTTAGCTCAGCTGTCTGTGAGGCAAAGCTGTGCTATTGTGTTATTCCAGGTATTTCTTCTGTTTGCTGATGAAAAACTTCACTTCATATATTTTCCTGTCATTTTTAGTGCCTTTTCTCAATGGCAATGTCTCAAATTTTCATTCAGAGTCATATGACTATGTTACTTCTTTGTCATTCCCTGTTGTTTCTTCTGGGGACATTACGGAAACAATGGTCAAATTGCAGCGAAACACTGAATATAATTTCAATTTATTCAGTATTGATTCAGAATAGTCACCTTAAGGTGTAAATACATGTAAGTGTTATGGTTTCATGGTACACCCGGAAACAATATGACCACAGAAATGGCATGACATGGTATAAAGTATACATCTAATGACATACAGCACCCTTCTACTTTTATCTTACGGCAACAGCAACTCACTGGCGGATCCAGACTGGTGACCCTGGCGTACTTCCCCATGGACTAAAATGTTCTTGTTTTCATGTAGTTTTCTTTTTGAAAATTTTACAAAATTGTAATTTGACACCCACCCTCGAGGGTTGTTTCCCCCTCTACAAAGAATCCTGGATCCGCCTCTGCTTCTTGTTAGAATGTTGTGAACTAACAATGCTCCCATACGTGCAATGTTCCCAAATTCTTTAATCTCTTTCAGTTGTAATTATTTTAATTCATAAATTTCAAAGGCAATATTTTTTGTCCCGTGTAATTAAGAATGAAAAATTAAAAGAATGGTTTTTCACCTTGTACCAGACAATCTGAGGCGCGGGAACTCCTCTGGCAGGACAGTCGATCACTTTAGATCTTCCTGCTATAACTGTTAAATTCCGCCGTGACACATCATCTTCATTTATTGATGGTGGTTCTACAAGAATATTTTTTGAATTATACACAACCTCTCAAAACGTATACTCTCAACGTTTTTTTAAAAAAAAAACACCAAAAGCCCGCAATAAAATTAAAAGCAGCGCAGAGTTACCAAAATAAGAGAGCAGGCCACTCATTTATTCAAACCAAGTCAAATCTAAGGTCTGTCTGATACATTTTGGTTTAAGATTTAAGAGCGAGAACTGACCATGCACCGCGATATTTGTCGTCTTCTCCGTTTCTCCAGCGAGATTTCTTGCTGTGCATGAGTATCTTCCCGTATCTGAAACTTTCGCTTTTCTCACCTCTAACACTCGCCCTTCCCTTGTAATTGTGTGCCTATGAAAAAGCAAATCACTGAAAAAACATCTGCTTCCAAAACACCTCTCAGATAAAAAGTCGAGGCAACGGGGGTTTAAATCAAGTGATAAACATGAACTGAAAAAATAACTTTAGTACTTAAAACAAGTAGTCAACCTTTCATCAAGACTTTCAATTCTCAGTTCCTGGCCGTTTTTGTACCACGTTATCTGCGGAGGCGGATCAGCCGTCACTGGGCAGGTTATCCGGATGTTCTCTCCGGACAGGACAGCTGACTGTTCCGTTATCCTGTTGTCTATTGGCCCCTCGTCTATTTCACCGCTGCCGTCTTCTCTTATAAACCGTGGTGGTACTAACATGAAGGTGGCGAAATTAGGGCACTGAGTTTGGTTAATTGTAGAAAGAATTTTATACACGTGACAAAATCTCATTAGCTTTATGGTAACGAAACTATTGTAGTTCAGCAGAGTTCATATACTTACGGAACACTCTGAGATCAATGAGATGCACTCTGCTCCCCGCTACATTAGTCGCATTACAATAGTAACTTCCCGCATTCTCTGCTTCAGCGTGTTCCAACTGAAGTGAGCCATCGTTCAACATTCTAACTCCAATTTCGTTTCCTGAAGAATTTGTTGCATTCCAATCAAAACGAGCCAGTGACGTAATCAGTAATAAAAACAAGACAACGGTATAGCATTTGTAGTGTATAACTTAAGAATTTACATTCACTTGCCCATCTGGGCGAGTAACTTAAAATTTAACTTGTCTGCATCTGTGAATATATATCGACATTTTCAACTTGTGCAACCGGGCAAGTATGCAGAAAATCAACTTGTCCGACGGAAAGAGAATGAGAGCTACTCGCGATGGATGATTGTTAGATATTGAATGGCATTCGTTAGTTATAGTTAATTCCACTCTAGAATGCATTCTTATAAAAATAATGATCAGAGCAGTGTACTTAGTGAGGGCCATTATTTCTCATGAACGCATAATAGGAAGAGAATTAATCTTTGTGAACATCGTAGACATGATTCAATTGAAAATGGACAAGCTTCACCAATCAAGCTATTCTTTTCACGAAACCAAACCACGATTTTTTCCTTAATTGCTTCGTGAAAACAATAGAAACGATTTTTGCGGTGCATTTTGTACCAAACGCTACATTACCCGTTATTTCCCGACCATCTTTGTACCAGGTAATAAGAGGCGGGGGTGTCCCTGAAGCAGGGCAGGGCAGGGTCACTCGGTGGGTCTCAATAATCGTGATATTTCGCGGTGTGTCTTCAGAAATTGTTGGTGGCTCTGTAATATTAAGAACTGTTTTTATTTCCTTGATGGTTGTAATCATTTGCGAAGACAGACTTTTAGCTTTTGTCTTTTCAAGAAACCAGCTTCGAGAAGTTGGCACACCCAGACTACAAGCAAATTGTTGTTTTCTCGTGTTTAATACATTTAGAATCAAAAGACCTACCGTGGACGGTGAGTGTAATTTCCCTTGTATCAACCCCAGCTGGATTCTCCACCATACAGAGAAAGCGCGCCGTGTCAGTTACATCTGCTTTATCAATAAACAATGAACCACTTTCTTTCAACATGTACTTGTGGTCTGTGGCAAAGAAGTCTATTTCATGTAAGTCTTTTCTCCATGTAATCTGCAAACAAGCAAACACGGAGGATTACGAAACTACCTCCTACGTGATATCGCTTTCTTCATCGGCACTACTTCACCCGTGGATCATATTTAGGGGAAAGTACTCACGCAATATGAATCATATGTGTTGATGTTTGATTATGGAAGGTGGTGTTCCTGTTTTCAGTTACTCCACATATTTGTGACGAAATTTGTTAAATCTAAGCAGATGTATACATAATTCGAGCTGAGAATGGTCATCCGCGAGGTCACTTACGTGCGGTCTTGGATCTCCTTCTGTCTCACATCCCAGGGTCACGGATTTACCCGCGACCACAATAAGAAAATTCGGCCCTTTACTGGTAATGACTGGCGGAACTGTACAAATATATTATAAAGGTCACCGTCATTTGATCATTGATCTATTATTTAACGCTTATTAAAAACGCTTTAAATTACACTTAGGGTGAAGATAATTTGTATTTCCTTACCTTGGATAATAAGCTCAATAACTTTGCTTGCGTTTCCGGCGACGCTAGTTGCGACACATTCGTACATTCCGGCGTCATCGGTGCGCACACTGTTCATGCGCAGAGCTCCATTGTTGAGCAACTGGATTCCTCTTTCCTCCATTTCGTCTTCGCTGTTCAAATTTAAAATATCATGTTGGTGAATTGTAAAAAGACATTAATTAGAATAAATTTTATTAATGTATTACATAAAAATCACTAAATCCAACGCTTATCGATATTACATCTTCAGGAATCTAGTTGAAATTATTTAAAATCAAGCTGACAGTACATCGAGGAATCTGCTGGCTAGATGTGAAGTGTACGCTACCGTTAATTAACAATGGGCTAGAGAATGTAAATGTACCCGAGTGGCGAACCATTTCTCAACCACGCAATGGTCGGTGGTGGAACTCCGGATACTTCACATGGTATTTGTACTGGGTTACTCATAATGACAACGTAATCATGTTGACCCTCCGCTATGGATGGTGGAACTGCAAAAGAATAATCCTAAAACTGTATTTAAGTTTCATTGCATGATTTACACACGGGTACCAATTCTGCTTTAAGGTCTTCCACTTTTATAGAGACGATCTGTGTCATTTGCGCCTATTCCTTCATTATCCTTTAGGATAGCTAATTCTGATTGCCTGTTCTACAGCATATTGTGTTGCCTAACCTTGTACGAAAAGTGTAATTCGTTTTTCTTTCACTCCGGCTACATTGATGGCAGTGCAGGAGTAGGTAGCTGTGTCTTGCGGATCTGCACTGAATATTTCCAAACTTCCCTCCTCGGATATGAAATAATGAGGATCAGACTCGGCTATCCTAAGTCCGTTTTTAGTCCACGTGATTTGTGGGCGTGGATCACCTCGTACCTCACACGGCAGTCTGATTGATCGATCCTGGATAACCGTCAGGTCAACGTCATCGTCGTCTTCTATCACTGGTGGAACTAAACACAGAAGCAGTGATGAAAAGCCAATACGCAATACAACGAAGATTCATCATTAGTTTTTTAAGCTGTTAAAAAATTTTACACAATTAATCCTGTCTGAAATGGAAAAATGTGTTGTTTTCAAGAAGAGATAAAAGGCACAAACTCCTTGAAAAATAATATGATCAAAGTTAACATACCTTGAACGTCTAGAGTGGTAACGTATGTAGCGTTACCACCGACGTTACTGGCCTGACAGGTGTATTCTCCTTCATGTTCTACCCGTACGTCATGTATGGTCAGGGTGCCTTCTCCATCATCCTCAATCACAACACTACTCTCCACCTTCTCTCCCATCTACAATGAAAAGGTAGTTTTACCCTAGACATGCATATTTCATATGTCTTTTTCTACTATTACCATAGGTCTGTAACGGATCAGAATATTTTTAATTTCATACCAGCTAAAATTTGACTTTACTGTGTTGTTACTTACCTTGAGCCATGTGATGGTTGGTCTAGGATTTCCCATTAATATCACACAGGTAAGTCTTACTGTTCTACCAACTATTGTTTCCATCTGAGGATTTGTGTAGGCAATCAGAGGTCTCACTGAAATTTTGAAATAAACATGTTGAGGGATACCAGTGAAGTAAATCATGTAAGAAATGGTTATTCTAGTTGTTTAATAATTAGTAATTAATACACTGTGTCTTTTTATTCTCACTGTAAAACTTACCTATTCCCGTGACAGTTAAAAATGCAGAAACTTCAGTAAGACCAAATTGATTTTCCACCCTGCAGGTGTACATGCCCTCATGCGTCTTGTGAGCCTCTACAAGAAGATGATTTTAACTGAGCGAAGGAACTTCACTAGTGACATCAGTTTGCGCGTCAGGCAATATAAATATCGGAGACCTCTAGGGTACATCATAAAAAGTTGCAGAACAATGCAAGATGACCCAAAATATTATGGCTAAAAGCAGGCGTTAATTAAAAGGATAAGTTTTTTTTCAAATGGCAAAGAAAATCTCTTGGGGAGATGACGAAAATGTTTTTGTTTACTATGCAGACTTCAAAGATTATTTTTTGAGGGTAAACTAAACTTCTCGATTAGTTTAGAAATCGTTTCCTCTACCCTTAATCACAAGTGCACCAGACTGCCTCTGTCTGAAGTTTCCGTCCATGACAAGTTCTTGTCCAGCGTGCAACCATGTGATGGTTGGTGGCGGGACGCCTGACGCTGAACATGGAAGCGATACGTTCTTTAGGATGTCCACTCCGATCGACGAGGGTGCCCTGGTAATCACCGGACCAGCTAAAAGTGAAACGTAATGTACCTTTTAATCTACTCACAGCCTTTTACTGTGACTCTTTTAAAATATATTGAATTATGGGAATTTTGTAATAATTGTTTATTTTTCTTTAAATGAGTTTGAATGTGCTTACATCCCACAGTGAGAGTGACCCTGGCTTGAACGGATCCTGCCTGGTTAGTAGCCATGCATGTGTAATCTCCACCGTCCATCTCCTGCACTCCAAGAATGCGCAGTGTTCCGTCCTCCCCGATCTCAATGAAGGACAGATCATTGTACTACAAATGTGGAAATAATTCCTTTCAAAATGTAATGAAAGTAGTCTAACCGAAGACATCAGCAACAAGAATGTCTTTAAGTCGAAGGCATACCATCCGCGTAACACATAGGCCACAAAAATATTTACAATCTAAGACAAAGTCGTTTTTTTTAAAATTTCATCTCAATGCTGAATTACCTTGACCTTGAGATTCAGGTGACCTTGAATGTTTAAGCAGATTTGATTGGGATACAAGCATATAAAAGTAAAGGTAAAGTGAAATATGATATTTTATTCATTTGAATCTGATCTTGACCAAATGACATTGATGGTCATACTTGACTAAGGTGTGTTCAAGTGTACTGAAAATGTAGTTCATAGCTTCAGTGATTCAGAAGTGAACAGACAGATACTCAGACTGATCGACCTGATTGAAATTATTACCATGCCCACATACACGGATTGTGTTTACATGTGATAAATTTGGAAAAAGAGAAGATAAAAATGGATGTAGGCTATGTTAAGAATTTACAGCAAAACCAGATTAACTCAAATAAATTTGTTGCAGAGCCATATTAAAGTCCACTTGAATGGCAATCTGCAGGGATCTGTTTTAAAGTAATATCGGCTCATGTAATGATGAATTAATCGTTAAGATAAACAACAATGAATCAAAGAAAATGACGAAATGAACAAAGAACACGAACACATAAAACTACATTTGCCTCTTCTGTAGCATGTAGTTTGCAGTGGATTGAAAACAAGAAAATATGTGCAGTAAAGTAAAACAGGAAAACAAAAACGAAACTATGAAATACAAATGTGCTCAGCTAAAACCAACTTCTTCGCGAAAGTAGTAAAACTCAGTAAAAGTTTTACCACTTTATTTTCTTTCTTTCTTTTACTCTTTATTTTGCTGCGTTTCTTGTTGAGTTTCTTTAGATTTTTATCTTTGTACTGAAAACAAACTGCTTGTCATGAAAATGTGAAACATTCAGATTGCACTTTGATTTATTCGAACGTAAAACGAAGAGGCAGATTATCTTCATCTGGGTTATGTACATACAATGCGATATGTGTAGTTTTGTGTAAAGAAACACGTGTCGCAAAAAATTTATCTCCACATGTTCTCTCGACAGGAGTGTTTAAACATTTCAATTCGACAATAGTACGAGAAGACACTCGAAGGTGTGATCCGATCGTCTAAGTTAGTGTTTGTGTTTCCAGCCTCTGTTTGAGTTTGCAGACACTGTGCAGGCCTAAATTCACAGTGTCCTGGTAGTCTAGTTTAATTGGCAAAGTGAAGCAATTACTTCAGGCAAGAGCTAAGTAG
>JBCAUG010009271.1:0-11209 GCA_038406175.1 Haplosyllis leylae
TCATGTGACCTTTTTGCCCATGTGACTTTGAAATATAGCCTGATTGGTTCCCGAGCATCTGCAAACTATTCCTGGTGGTTCTCTGCTATAAAAGTAGGCAACTCGGGCTAGATTAGATGCCCTTGCCAAAAAATTATCGAAAATGGATATTTTTCCTGTTTTACTGTTAATTTTCGTTCTAATTTTCTTGTTTATGCTATTAATATATTCTATATATGTCAAACTTCCACTTGAGTTTCGATATGAAGATCGTCCCAACTTGTTGTTTCTGTATTTGCGGGTAATCCGTATATGCTGGAAAAGGAGAAGCATCTTAGCCAACAGTGACATTTCTGAACTGGCACTCACACAAGAAAGGGTAGAGGTTATAGGCAAAGACTGCAGGTTAGTACATAAGATGCCCAAGTAGTGTGCATTTACAGGTAATGCTGTGAGTAAAGCGAAGCCATCAGGACCTGGTGTCCTAAATTGTGTGTATGGTGAGCTGTTAAATACATGAGTAAATCTAGATCTATTATGCGGGTACAATCAATAACTTTAGTTCTGAAACCAGTTCAGCTAAGCATAACACCGAGTATTTTGGCTTGTTGAGACATGACTAGATCTAGGTCAAAAAACTTGTTCTATGTTAACTATCAATTCCGACCTTTTTAGCACAGCTGTTTTTGAATAACTTTGCATAAAATATAAAAAATACAAGTCATATTATGGATGGCATTATGTGAACGACTGTATTTCAATATTGGGAACTACAGCAAAGGTGTCATAAGCTCACGGCTGCTTACTTGCTTGATAATTGCAATAGTTTTAAAATACTGTCCAAGCAGAAATAGAGAATTAAAAGGAAATTTGTCAAGGTTCCTCCGTTTCACAAAAGGTTGTCAGAACCCTTGTGCTAAAAGAAAATTTCACGGAGTTACATAAGATATCACCTGAGATGTACTCAATCACTTTGATTTTAACTAAAGACACTTACATTTTCCCGATGAAAACAAAGATATGGCCAGTAGATTGCAAAACTAAATGGCTCGGAGGTGAAAGCAGGTGGCCACTTCACATGTCAATATTCCAGTGCTAACGACATGCTTGTCTGTCCGAATAAAATGAGATTTAACGCCATTTTATTCTCCTTTAAACAGATTAGATCCAAACGGTCTGATGTCCTACAAAGAAGTGTGCGGGTTTCCGAAAGGAGACATGATCCCTGGTACCTATGTTCAGCTTTACTTTGGTCATCAGCTTTTAGTTCTTCTCACCCACGACGACTTCAAATTGGATCCCTTAGGTACGTTAGAAAATACTTAGATATGTGTACCTTGCCAGTTCTATATGAAGAAAATAAACCAAGAAAGTGAAAATGCTTGAGTTTGAAAATATAACTCACATGAGTGTTTGTCATTTCAGGAATTATTCACATCGGACAAAGCATGACCCAGCATACTTCTTTGGAACATCTGCACAAGGAACCATTTGACATGGAAATGGCATTAACTCAATGCAAACCAACTGAGAGAGGGATTCAATTACAAGTATCCATGAAGGTACACCTATAATCTCTTTCAGAATACGAGTGGGTGCCCGTTCTTTGAATATGGTTAGTTGCAAAAGTCTTAAAATGCCTCGTCATCAGATCTTATACAATGAAACATTTTGTCAAACATTTTGTCAAAGTATCATGTCATGTGATAAAATATCTTGTCAAGAAATGTCATGTCGGGAAATCTGATATAATGTCACAAAGCACACACACACACACACAGAGTCTTATATGATATGTACCTCAAATTTGGCAAGATCCCGGACCTCATTGATGCCTTGAAGTTACTTTTTCTCTGTAAAGTGTGTTGACTAATTAATTAAATTGTTTATGCAGATATAATTTGCAAAAATTATTAAATTTTATTACACATCTAATGATAAATACAAATTTTGGTTGCAAGCTTAAGGCAAAACTAAAATACACATCATATTTTGTGTAGGTTTATGATCGACGGGAGATGTGCATTTTTGAAGGGCTTAACACACTGTTAGTTAAAACAGAGCAAAATGGAAAGAGCAAATCACATAAAACTATGGGAAACCTACAGACAGGTACTTTTTATCTCTTTCATAGGTTGTAATTTTAATAAAAGGACAAACAATTTGACCTTTGCAAATGGTATCATAACAAGTAGTGCACAACCACATTCTGGCATGAGTTGCATTTCGACTCCTGTGTAGCTAACGATTTAAAGTCGAAAGTTATTTGTATTTCTTATTGCCGCCCCCATGTCTAGTATGAGGAAAGATAATGTTTTCAGTCGTGTGTGTTAATCTATTCACAGGGGTATCTCTATCCGATGATATACAGGGAACCCATCCCATGATGCTAGGGGCAGCGTTCTCACCATGCCCCTCACCTCGCAGGAGTGACCAGTCAGGAAGGACTTACCAGGAAGGAGGCCCCCTACCTCCCCCCCCCCTTCCCTACTCTCCTCCTCCTCCTGATGGCAGCCAAGGGTGTGATGAGACATGGGAACGGGGGCAGTGTGCCTCCTACCGGAAGGTTGTCTTGTTGTTCATCCAATTACATGTTTCAGTCACTTTCATCTGCTGAGTTTTTGCCCATTCCATACTTTCAATTTTTCCGTTCTGAAGATCTGCTGACGCGTAACGTCTACATACTTGTCAACATGTCCGTCAACAAAGACTCCTTCGCAACAAGCGATGCAGTTTACTGCATCAAGCAACGGGACATAAAACGGGACTAATGGATTTCTGGACCCATTCCGCCAGTCAAAGTTTATTCAGGTTAAAACATTGATGGTGACGTGAATCTTTCTATTTCAGATCTGATTAGAAAGAATGAAGTTTTTGAAGAGAAGATGTCAGCCAATTTAGGTAGACGCTTTGCTCGAGTTTCTGGAGATTTTAACTTGCAGCATTTATTTGCCTGGTCAGCCAGATTGGTAGGTTTCAAGCAAACAATAGTACACGGACAGTGGACTATGGCTCGTTGTCTAGCCCATCTGCAATCCTCAGGTAATGCATTACAATAACATATTTCCCCTTATTTATTACATAACACTGATTTATCTGCTGTGCATGTTTCTCTCGTCGGTGAGTTTTACATCCAGTTTTTCATCGGAAATCAACGTGATATTAACTGGCATTATAGAGAGTGGTATTTTATTGAAAACTATTTTATCAGTTTGAGGTACCTTTCTAGTGAAGTCACAATTCCACGTGAACGTTGAATTCAAATCCTGAAAAGTAGTTTATTGTTATTCACAGGTATCTTTCCAGTGAAGCCACCATTCCACGTGAACGTTGAATTCAAAAAGCCGATATATCTACCAGGCACAAGCGTGTTCACCTTCATAGCACAAGCCAACAAAGACATTTATAGATTTGAAGTGCGGGACAAAGAGACAAATACGACTCAATTAATTGGATACATTAAACGAAGCTAGCCGTTATTACAACCTGAAGACTAGGTAATTATGTTAACGCAAATTGTGATACGAAATGAATGTGGTAGTTGTACAAGAAAGTAAGTGGAACTCGAAACGTTTATGTTCTGGGGAATGGGAATTTAGGTTATGGATAGAAAAATAACCGTGTGGTTGATATCTTAGATGGTTGCATTGCTGGCATGTGTTTATTCCAAATACGAGAAGGATAAACTATTTTAAAAGTTTTGGAATTATCTGCTTCGTTCAAAGACAAATGCAAATGGTTCAAAGGCAGCATAGTACTGTGTTAATTAAGTTTTTTTGTGCTGATTCCAATTACCGTTCATATGAGTGAAAATTACTTCATCGCTCGAATGCGATTCACTAAATCCAGGGATTTATTGTTGGTGATACATGTTTTCGAGGAGGTCCTTTTTACCGAAGGAAACATGTTAATTAGAAGATATTTTGCTCGTGATTTCAAAACTATTTAACGAGATTGGAGAACCCCATGCCCTGTGTGAAGTTTTTCTGTCGAAAAGTGTCAAAGGGTTATTTTTCAATAAGTATTACCGTTGCCATCGCACAGTGTTATGTTACAGAAGAGTCAAGTTTGGGTTTAACCTGTTTCAAGTCAAGCTATCACACGTCATCTTGGCAACTCAAAGCACTCGCAAGAAATTGGTGGACATCTGAAGAGTTCAGCTAATTGGGAAAACTAGTCACCAAAAATGCTTTCGATGTCGAATTCTATTGTTCTCTGTAACATGATATCACACATGTCGAAATTATTTGTAAAACAGGTACTTGAATACCTTATAATACAATTATTTAGTAGTTTAGAATTTGGACGCAACCAATGTTACAAGCGCATTTTAGAATTTAGCACGATATTTTAAAGACAACACAAAAACTTTCTTTCGCCACCTTTTTCGAGAAAATTTGCCGTAAAATTGTTTGTAAAATTTAGGATGTTAGACAAACGTTGCTTCGGCGATATGTATGACAATTTTTCCCGTGGCTAATATTAAATATTTGTGTGGAAATCTCGTAATTCGAACAGCTTTTCCATCTCCCCTCTATTAAAATACAAAAATCTGGCCAAAAAAACCCCAAAGACCCACAAATAAATAAAAACCAGCAGAATTTTAAATAAAAGTTCAATAAATCTTTAAACAGGTTCATTTTCTGGTGTTCGTTTACCATCTTCGTTAAATAAAATTGTACCATAGTTAATCTGTTCGGAAAAGGGAGGTGTCCACCTTATAGAGTGAGCTATTATGTTATGCGTATTGAATTGTCGAATTTATATTTTATCATTCGTTATACGTTTGTGATAGGTTGAAAGACCACCTGTACAGCTGATAAAATAGGTGTAGTTTGAAGTTTGAAAAAAATCTAGAGGGAACAAATTGAAGTATAAAAACAACAGAGCATTATCCTTCCATTCCAAATATATCGTATTCTGGTTACTCTTGAGAAAAATCCAAACATTTATGCAGAAATTCTGAAGTGCAAAACAGCTCCATGAAGCTGTATACAATGTGATGGCAAGTTTGTATCTCATTTCGCCGCACTTTGTTTTCCTTGATTATGAAACTGGTGATACTGCTTTGATCGATGATTGATGATGTGTGGTATTGATTGCACAAAGCTTACTTCCGGATACAATTGTTCAGATATCAGTTATGTGACCGTTTGTTTTATTCACATTTGCACTTGTCACTGAGAGTCACCAATGAGTACATGTGGAGAGAGCCACACAGAGCAAAGGTCACGTGTGACATTGTCTTACCTATTCTGTGTCTGTCTTGAGTGTTTTGATCCAAAACGCTTGTTAATGTGCAATTATTTCGCTTTTTATGTTATGTATATTTCCACCACGTATTCTTGTATGCGTTGTTTGAAGTTTATCTTGGTAACAGATTTTGATAAAATTTCATGTATATGAGAAATTTAGCGAGCGAATGTGTCTTGTGTGTTTTGTTAATCATGGATTGTTATGTATTTTAATTGGTTTGTTGCCTTTATGTTACAAGTGTATAATCATTTTTACTTTCTATCCACTGACAGTATATATATTATCAAAGTTCGTTAGATAATGAATTTTCTTAAATGTTTCTTGAGTAAATATATCAACACGAATAAAGTTGTGGTGATGAATCCACGAACCTTTAACTAAATGTGCGGGAAAAATTTGAAATTAAGTGTATTCACCATGCGTGCACTGTTGATAACCATTCAACAATCATATTTTTCCTATTTCTTGGGTTTTTCATCCAATCAGGTGAATTAGCTAAATTCAGTGGTAACCAATGAAGCATAACCAAGTGACTAAAGTCCATCAAAACTCTCACCAACAAGTGAGAGTAAAGCTTCATGGTTGGAACACTGGATACTTGATCAATGGTCATAAACTCGTACCTACGTCTTTTTCAGTTTCTTAAAAAATTGTTATCTAATTAGATAAATTTCACAAATTCAACATAGGAAAATGTCGAATGTTGTCAGATATGGTCAACGGTAAATAAACCGATTAGTTTGCCCAGTTGTTGCAAACATTACACACAACACTATAATTTTTTTTATCAATTTACAGTGTAAGTTTTCGTGCATGTGTAGTCTTTTACAATACTAGCATACAATGTAAAGTCACAGATTAATGTGTCATATTAACGTTAAGTTTTTGTAACATTTACATAGGGATATTTTGTGTTATTTTGCAGTTGTTTTTTGTTTTAGGAGATGTAGATTTAGATGCCTTTCCTTTGTGTGAGCTTCGTTGTAAAGATGGACCAGGGAAAGGAATGTTTAGAAAATGTACAGTTCTAAAATCAAAATTATATAATTGAGCCAATTCCTGTGAAACAGTGCTAAACTCAACTCGAAGTGGAGCGTTTTTTGTTCTTTTTTAGTGCTCAACATACATTTATGTATATTTACATAGTTTCTCTGGACTGCTTAAAGTTTATCCTTGTGAGCATTGAAACAGGCAATGCATTCGAGTGAGAACGGAATTTGTACACCTCCAAAAATGTACTATTAAACTTTTGTATTATTTCGATTTCGAATAAGGTTAATAAAATGCTGCAGCGTTCACTGAACCAGATCAATTGGGTGGACACTCAAGTGGGTCTGCTTTAATTGCTAGATCTGTTTTGCGCAAAAATAAACCATGTAGTATTTTCAACCCCAACCACAAAAATCTATATTTGCCGCATTGTTACTTTGCTGCTGTTAATGACTCTTTCCTTAACATTTATTTAGCCTGATATTTGTTTCGTATCTGTTACAATGTGCCAAAAGTATTAAATATTAATGTACTGAATTATAATATTTGTTGTTTGTCATTTCTGTGTACACATTTCGGCCTCATTTTGATCGATTGCAGCAGAGGTACGGTCCTCAGCCGAAAAGATGAGAAAAAAACCAAGATTATCTATTTGAAGCTAAATGAGGATTGCCGTATTCAAACAATGTCTGTCATTTCTAATCGTTGACTCGATGAGGTCTGGTACCTGAGTTTGCATCATCATCACGAAAATACGTGTGGCGTGTTCTGGGAATCATAGAGGCTTTATGAAAATCAAACTGTTTACTAAAAATGTATGTTAGCAGGTATTTTATCGTTCATATTGTTTTATTATACGTCCAAAATAAACATGTGAGAAGTTTTTGGTATCAATATGTTAGGATGTGACCTTGGATTTAGTCTCTTTGAAATAGATGTCACTTAATTACAGAGGGTTCTCGCTAGTTGGACAGTGGCGCTCATCAAAAACGTACATAATAGACAATAGCTTTTCTGCTCAGGAGAAAACTTTGGACTTCAGCATATTCCTGTAAGTCACATAGCGATTCAACAAATTTGCAGTTTCAGACTTTATGGTAGTGAAATTGTGCATGCTATATACTCTGTGCCAAGTTGTTTTTCCTGGTTACCGTTTAACAACATCATCTTTCCCTTGTTACTGTCATTTTGTCAAGCAAAACAATCAAAATAATTCTACAAATGTACTAATATGCACAGATTAACGAAAGATTGCAGTGGTCTGACAAATTGTGACGTGTTTCGGTGGACTCTATGGATGGTGCACATTTCATGAATTAAAAGCACAACCAGACGGACACATTCATTAATGAAAACGAAAAATAAAAGTAATAAATGTAACTGCAGTCAGTGATGTCGGCTGGCATTCTTTGAAGGTAATCCTTGATTGCTTGATCAATATAATTAGATCAATAAACCTATAATCCGGGTTCCAGTCACGTAGTACCTCACCTTGGATATGATTATGAACAGCTGAGTAAGCTTAGTGTCCAGTATGACAAAGGCAGCTTACTAGCTGTAACGCAACTTCTGGATTTGACGTAGTTGTAAGCTGTTAATGTCAACCTACAGTTTGTACGGTGCACAAGAGTAAAAGGAAAGTCTAGGAAAGTGCTGTAGTGTTAAACGGCGATATCAATCACCGTTTGACACCATTTCGGCTCCACGTCTGTGCTACATTGAACACGATATTTCATCAATCTGAAAAATTGCGGAGTGCTAAACATTCACTAGTTTTATTTTCAACACACAGCCAGCTCAGAGCTGAAGAGAGTATCCACAGGGCAACAAAGGTGACACTGGTTGGTCGAAAACAAGTTTTTGTTAAAAATAAATCTAGCCTCCAGCGAGAGTCATATCGTAGTGGAACTGTCACCTCGGGACGTGCCAGTCTTAAAATGGATATATCAGGTAACATGTTAATTTAAATGTGTAGTATTAATGGTAGAACATGTCTCAACTGAGGTAAGATTAGTACAGTTGGAACGAAGCAAATAGTAAAATAAAAGTTACATTTCTGTTGAATAAGGATTACGATCATGTTTAAATGTAAATTGATTTGGAATTGGCAAGTTCTATTTTTGACGTGGATAAAACCTCTCAATATATACTCATGTATTGCTCTTCTTAATTGCTATGTACTCAGGAAATCTTCGTGATATTTACAGATAAGCACATGTACGTATTTTACTCTCTTCTTGTGTGTTACTCAACAATGGTTTTTCATCATTCTACAAACAGAACCGACCAGATATTCGCAAAAATTGTTCAGAGCCCGTCGACTTAAAATGTTTTTTCATGGGGACAATGCATTTCGAAACGAGATATTACAGGATGTAACCCAATAAGTCGATGCTGGTTAAGCCTCCCGGCTTTTTATGCATTATCATTTATCAGATAAAGTGTAACGATGTTTTCACTTTAACTCCCACCTACCCCCATCCCTCGCAGCCCCCGAAGGCAAAGTGAATTGGGTACAATGGTGGTGGAAGCCGATTGGCATCGAATTGTAGATAAAAACTGAATATAAGTGACAGTGGAACTGTGCGCCCTTTCTGACAAGATGTTACTCGAGATTTGTGACACAACGAGCAGATGTCACTCAGGAGTTAATAGTAGCATTCCGGGAGGCTGCATGTATAATCCTGTATGTTTTCTTTTGTCACAAATTGCATCTTTAATTGTTGGCCTTTTGTCTTTGTTTCATGCGGCAGGCTTGTGGAATTTCAGTTACATAGCATTAAGTGCCGATTTTCAATTTAGGTGTGACATAAATATTTCTTATCCAGCTTGGTCGAGTCTTGCTTTGAACTCAATCCTGTCAATTTTTTGTAGTGGTCTATGATAATTTTGAATTTGAAAATTAAATGAGGAAGACATTTTGCAATTTGTCACAATGACTTGAATAACCAGAAACAAATTTAGCCCATGCAGTTGAGAAATTTTAATATTGGTTAAACAAATGTGGAATCCTCCCACAGTATTCCGTCTCAAAGAAAGGAAGTAATTACAGAACTTCTTCACCATTATGCCATGGCACTTGGTCCACTCTGTATCAAATGAAGGAGAAGCATACAGAACTTGTTGGCTGTATTAACTTTTCTCACATTCCGTTTTTCTTTGGAAGGGAGTGGTAACCCGGAATGTGAAGAAGTGAGAAACCATAATACTTTTTCATAGTGGGGAGAGGGTTAAATTAGAATTCGAAAAAGCAAAGAAAAATGGAATCCAAAAGATGAAAAACTCAGTGTACGGTAGTTCTATATAAACCGGGCACATAGGGCCCCAATCACGGGGCACCTCGTTTATTTTTTGAAAGCATCTGGGGCCTTAAAATTACATTTCTGATACCGGTACCCCAGATTATAGAGGACAACCTATCAGCCTGTCTGCTTCTGCAAGTGGACAGTCAGAGCCAACACTGGCTTGGAGTGGAAGTCTGTAAGAGTGACCCGAATCACTAAGTTAACGCAACTTTATTGGACAAATTCGAGTTTTTCACAATTGCACAAAGTTGGCAATAGTGGCATTATCTCCAACTTTGTATTGCCATATATTTGCAGTTTCCTTCTTTATTTGCTCCATGTGATGTTAGAAAAATTAGAGTACAAGAGGATCACATTTCAAGGATAGTCTCTTGACTAATCTATTTCAAATGGCACAGCCAAAACAAAATGGGCAATTTCTTGTATTGCAGACAGTTTGTCAAAAACTTTATTGTCTTTATTAAATTGCATTGAAGTTTTGTTTTGTAAACTTCGTCATATTGGGAGGCCGATTTATTATCAAATCTCAGCCATTTAATTTCGAAACAAAACATTGAACATCAAAAAGATAAATAAAAGTGCATTGGTTGAAATCCTGTGCCATGGGCAGGGAAAAATTTTCACTGTGAAAGCGAATTCAACATTGGTGCATTAGGATAGAAGTATTTGGAGATTTCACGATAAGCAAATTTGACAGATCTGTCAGAAATTAAATGCATTTTTTTAAGATTTATCACACTTTAAATTTTAAAGGTAATGGGTATTTAATATTTTCAGTACTTGTTAGATTGTGTATACCTCATCAAATAATTACCGCCCGCATCCGGAAGGGGGAAGGTAATAATTTTAGTTTGGTTGTCTGTTCGCAGGGGGGGTACCCCCCGGCCAGGTCAGGTTGGGTCCCCCCCCCCACCCAGGTCCCCGCCCTCTGGGATAGGACAGCATGGCCAGCACTTGCTACGCAGCGGGCGGTATGCCTCTTGCGTTCACACAGGAGGACTTTCTTGTTAACACATACAATCGCAAAGAGTAGAAATCCACTTGAAGATCTGTCAGATCTGCCAGATCTAAGAGAAATGTGTATCGTGGAAAACTAGATTGCCATGTTCACTATCATTTAAGTCGTTTGATTTCCCCGATTTAAGTCGTTTGATTTCCCCGATTTCTTCGTCGTTATTACACTGTCTGTTGGTGCACGGGCGGTGACATCTTGTACCATTGGGGACAGTGTTGAGATGGCAAACGTTTTGTTCTTGATCCATTGATTTGGTTCTGATTTTCGCAAACAACAAGCTGTCACCCCAAAACAGGTGTCTTTTTCACTCCACAAAAACACACTGAGGATTTTCCATTGAAACTGTGCTTACGTGGAAAAGTGGAAGTGAAATATATATAGAAGGGAATTTTTTAACGTATACTGCGCAATTTGCATTATGTCCTCTCTGAAGGTAAGTGTGCAAAGAACAGCTTATTTGCAGCCTCAAGAAATGATCGCGACAGTGAAACAGCTTCGAAAAGGAAAACTCGAGATTAAATCCGCAATCATCGATTATAGTACGACACCCCATATTGAAACAAATTTTCGGTTGAAATTCAATATGTTTTTTTTTTAATGTTAATATTGAATTATCTAAATGATTCTATTTTTTTATTGTGTGCCTTAGTGATAACTAGTAATA
>JBCAUG010009282.1:0-11207 GCA_038406175.1 Haplosyllis leylae
GTCAGGGGGTAAACAACAAGTGAGAGGGGTGTCAGGGGGTAAACAACAAGTGAGAAGGGTGTCATGGGGTAAACAACAAGTGAGAGGGGTGTCAGGGGGTAAACAACAAGTGAGAGGGGTGTCAGGGGGTAAACAACAAGTGGGAGGGATGTCAGGGGTACACAACAAGTAAGAGAAGTATGTAGTGGCTTACATGTATCAAGTGAAGCAATTCAGTATTAACGTTTGAAAGGAACATTATTGTCCTGCAACCTTTTCACAGAATTGCAGGACCAATAAAGGAGAGAATGAAAATTGTATTGGTTAGTTTGGCTAAAATGTTCTTTTCAAACTTGTGTAAGATTGTTTAATTGTTCGTATAAATTTCGTCACAGCAAGATATCACAGCAGAAGGATTTTGTTTGAAACAGATCTTAGAGCCAGATGAGTTGACAGAAGTTATGTTTTGAAGCTACAACATTAAAGTGGGGAATGATACCGTTGGGAAGCTCCATGCATATCAACTTCAATAGACATACTTGCCCTTTGAAAACACTATCGCAGCAATAACTGTATTATATTTTGAGTAGGTTCTTCATAGTATGTTAGAGGTTATGAACTTTGCAGTATAAAAGTCACTCAGCGTGGACTTTTTTGATTTTGGGAGGGAATTTACCAGGGAGAGATGTATCTATTTCTGTTGTACAGGAATCCCAAGGCGATTTATCACCCGGTTGTCAATACTGAGGCAAACAGCCAACAGAAAGTCTTTCCGTGAATCCAATTCATCAAAACAAGCTTTCTGATATCTTGTGCTGCAGAGACTGACAGGGTCCAAGCAAAATATGTGTGCTTAGTATTTTGCTGTGAAGGTTTCAAATATTCTTCCAGACAAGAGTCTTTAGTACAGATTTTCAAATTTTGATTCAAAATAAATACTTGGTCCCAACCTTACTTTATCCTTTTGCTTAGCTTGAAAGCAGAAATTTCATTGGCGGAGATGAGTGATACATTTTATTGTAGACAACTTCAGAAAAAGTATAAAACTGAAAACACATGTTTTTGCTGGCTCGTTAGAGTCATCACAGTGATTGAAATCGGAAGCCCATAACATTCTGGGTTTGGCCGTAACATTCTGGCCTTGGCAGTTTTATGATAAGTAGGCCTACTGTAAGCTCCAGTCATTGGTTGGGATTTTTCTTCACAAAATGCTGTCATGACATCATCAAAATCCCGAGACAGCATTTAGACGTTCATGACGTCATTTTAGTGGTGCACAACAAAACAAACACCCCCAAGGGGTTGTATCCAACTGATAAAGCTTGTGGGATACAACTCCTGGGAGGAGTGTATTTCATTGTACACCACGACAAAACATGGGTAATGGTAGAGTATCCATTTACATCACAAAACTGAAGAAAATAAATTTTGAAGATCACCTTTAGCATTTTGTTAATGAAACTCACGTGACGTGTTATCTTGTCAAACATAAGTCAAAAAATTTCATCAAGAATTCCATCTCTATTTTTTATTTGTAATAAGGATTATTTTCAAAGTTTGAAAACAAATCTTAAGCACATGTTGAACTAAAACTTTATTATTGAACATATTTGGAAATTAACGTATGTGGACATAGATATATTTCTCTTTCATTGGAAATCAAAGACCGTAAAAAGACCATCGGTCTTACAAAAATGTTCGTGCATCACGGTGAGGTCACCGTGTGGGCCCAATCAAACAGAATATTCACACAGGCGAGTACACTGATCCATGCTGACACAAAGGCGAGTACACTGATCCATGCTGACACAAAGGCGAGTACACTGATCCATGCTGACACGGACTATAGATCCATATTTAGTCACTGACATCTCCTTTAGGTGAAGCTCAAAGTAGAAACACGGGGGATTTTGCGTGTATCTGATAACGGAGCGGAACCGACTGGGTCGTCCATTTCTCTGCACGTCTGGGCAGCTTTCAAACAGAATAGCAATCAAAGACTAAATATCAGGATTGGTGTCAGTTTTTTACTGTATACAGAACATTTTTATGAAATGTGAATGTAAACGAATAAGTAACAAATCAAAATACACGAACATTTATATTCGATTAGTGTTGAGATTTTTTAAGCCCACAAGATGTCAAATATTTTAGCTGGGCATCCCAATTTGTACTGGAAAAAGATGTCAAAAAAAACAAAAAAAATCAACATCACGCTTGCCTCCTTTCAATGGTCCTTTCATCTGCTAAGGGAGAAATTTTTCTTTTCATCGATCAAATTTGTAGCATTGTACAGGATTGTACATTGTACAGGAATCCCAAGACGATTTATCACCCATCTGAAAAAAAAGTCTGAAAAAGCTAGCATCATCGGATCTTTATTGAAAAGAAACTACAGGTCTATTCCGGTTAATTCGAAGTGCTTCAACTGCATAGTAAATACAGCAACTAATCTGCATTGTTAGAAGTACCCCAGCTCTCAGACAGGCTCTGATGATTTCCAAGAAGAGCTCAGCCACAATAAAAGACATTGCATTAAACACTATGTTTATTTTGTTTTTTTCTGCAATAAGTCCTTGTACCTTTACATAGAGTAAAATTAACAGAGTATTTAGAACGTGACTTAGAAATAAATCAAAGATATTTTGCCAGAAATTTGCATGTCATGAGAAAAATTAATGTATTTTGAAGTGGTATTATGAATTCACTTCCAATACCTGTGTCATTTTTGCACGGAAAAGAATTAATTTTTACGTGTCTTAAAAAAGGACCTTCAACTTTCTTGTTGTGCGTGATGTTGAAGTGAATTCAAGAAATATTTCAACACTAATAATTGAAAAGAAATATTATGACTTTTTTGTCCTGATACCCTTGACATGCGAAGCCTGATTATGTTTCCTTGACGGAAATCCGCCATAAGAGGATTTAGTACTTCTTTGTCTGAGAAATACCGTATTATATCATATCAGCTTTGTTCTTGAAATGTTGTGGAATAATGGAATGAGAGTTTAAGAAGAACAAGAAGCGCACAAATAAAGCCAGATATTCGGGAAACAATATTTTTCAAAAAAAAAAAAAAAATTGGTAGACAGTTGACACTTTTGGGAATATGGACCTCGTAAAATCAAACTGAGTTCTTTTTACTGTTTTACTCAACCAATGTTTAATAAAACCATCAACTTATAGATGAATGACACTTGCTGACAGAGAGAGGTGGAACTGGATAATTACTTCCGCTTTCGCTTCACGGTCAGAAAGTGTTATCATTGTGTTGTGTAACATGTTTTTTTAGGATTATTCTGTCGAAATTTTGTCCCTAAAACGTTTTGAATTTTCAAAATGAATTTTACATACCATTTAGTTTTCAGAATTCCTACTTTAACCTGCATTCATTGGTGGCAATGAGAATGCTGTCATGATGTCATTTATGTGCCAGCAATCGGGTCAACGACACAACATCATTTTTTTTCATTTCAGATTAGGGCTTCAGTATGGACAGAAAAATGGCGGGAAATGGACATATTGGAGTTTTCCCTGAATGGAACAGAAATTCAGTGAAATCAGTATATCTAACGTGAATGCATTGGGCACAATTCAAAAATGGGCCAATTTAAAGATCATGGCTGTTACCCGTGTCTTGGTGGCTGTGTGGTAACACTGTGGTCAATCACACGTGTCATTGTAAGTTCAAATAATCCTTTCAGATGCAACTTATTTTTCAATGAATTCAGCGAAGGCATTTGGGGAAAACTCAACACAATTGTTTTCGAAAAAGACAAACGAGAAAAACGATTGATCACTGATTGCATCAATGCAATTTCTCTACATTGCTAGTCAAGAAATATTAAATTTACACATAAAGTCTGATGTCTGTGAGGTTAAATATTTCAATGCATGACACAGAAGGCAAAGTGACTGAAGACAACAAAAACTTCCAATTGACAGCAGCTCGACCCACTTATTTCTCAGATATTCTTTTCATCATTCCGCCCATCCATCACTTAAGAAAACGGCAGTGATTCCCAATTATTTCTTCTCCTCAGCAGATGCTACTTTATCCTGTTTAAGGGAACTGCTGTAGCAGCTTTCTAACCGTTGTCCGCTGTAATCAGCGTCATTGTTAGCGTTCGACCCGTATCATATACTGGGACAGGTGGTTCTCGTGATTCTTTCTGACGCTGACACGACGCTTTTCGAAATCGTGATTTAAATAATTAGATCTAGTTTCAGCCTGTGATGAAATTCTCACCTCTGGAGGAAATAGTCATTGAGGTTGCATACATGTCAACTATTTTGATTGACCAGGAATCTGTCAGTGTTGCTTTTGGTTGTATATTGTGGATTTTTTTATCCGTGGCTAGTAACTCATCACAGATTTAAATGTATTTATGACGTCAGAATCTCTTTTGAAATTATATAAATAAGATAGTGTTACATTAAAACCTTAATTAGTAAATTGCCCCAAGAAAACGAGCACATGTAGAATTTCTAATTTTCTTGTCCTATCTATAAATTTCTGGGCTAGCCTCGCAGACTTAAATACATTCTATGTAGGAAATTGGTTTGGTCGAGATTACATGTAAAAGATCGAGTCACATTGAAAGTTCCTCAAACCCTTTACTTGGCCTACTTATCTTTCCCACTTGTCGGAAATATTCCATTCCAATTACAAAAGGAGGCAGTCAGTTACATCCCCTTGACATTTATGTATCACATCGACTTAAGTTGATAAAACTTCTTTCGGTTTCAATTTCTGAAAGCAGCCACTACCATGAACAAAGAGCGCACTTTACCAAAGGGCATTACTTCCACTAGGTTTTGGAATCAGCTTCTGCTGATCAAAGCCACCAGAGGGCCAGAGGTTAGACTCTCTTGGAATCTGCTACCCACACACAAACAATCCACAGTTCTCAGAAGATACATACATACTGAATAAGTAATTGGTATGAAATTTTTCTTGTTGGGGCAGGTTAAAATATCTTTCATTTCGCAACGAAAGACTGAAAATACTGTGAACTAATATTCACACACATGACTTACGAATTCAAAACAGGAAGAAAAAAGTGTTATTTTCCGTTCCATATTGTTTTCCACGAAGGGTTAAGACGTGATGTGGTTTGAAGAAAAAATCTTCAAAACCGTAGAACGTGACTTCCTGTAAGCTGCCTAAAATACTCTCTGTAACTATGTGTTAACATTTCAATAATCTTGGATCATCTCTTTGATTGTCACGGAATGTCAACGTTGTCATTTCAACTTTGACAATTGGAAAAAAATACGTCTGGCATTTCCATTTTATCCTTATATTAGATTGCAGGAAAGTATATCTGAGAAAAAATTCTGTCTGTTTTGACATTCATGAAGGAAAAGAAGCTATATTTAGTTGTCACGTTGTAGTTCTTTATTTAATGCGTATCGTCGCTTCATGCTCGTCTATTAATGTACTCCAAAGATATACTGTTTAAATGTCATTCTTTGTGAAAAGTTTGTTTTGCATAATAGATCTATAGCTTTCCTACAATAGATAAAGGTTATATTTAGGGACGAAAGCATATATATTCACATTGAGTCATTACAAGCAGAGTTAAAAACTCAGGCTTTGAAGCTTTGTAACTACTGAAGAGTTTTCTTATTTTCGTTTTCTAAATTATGCACCACACAGAATAATAAATTCTGCAGAAATAAACGGAGATAACATGGTGTAAAAATTTTTTTGTTGGTGTGATTTTTTGTTTATTACGCTGTTGAGAGGCTCATGAAAAAGATAATTCTGCAGTTAAGAGTCCGTTCATAGTGAGCGTTGGCGATTGCATTATTATTAGCGGATATCGCTAAGAATTTGTCCACTTACATCACTAAGGGTCTTACACACCGAGCGATAGCATGAGCGAGAGCAGGAGCGGCATTGCTAGCAATGGGTTCTATTGATCCATACCAGTACATTCAGACCAAGAACGGGAGCGACATCGCTAGTGGCATCGCTTGAGAATGGGTCCAGAACCCATTTGATATTTTGCCACTAGCGAGACCCAGCGATACCACTCTCGCTCCCACTCACGCTATCGCGATTCTGAATGAAACTTAACGCTAACACCATCGCTAAAGCTCAGTCTGAAACGACCCTAATAGTGAAATTGAAGCGAATAGTCACTTCATAATCAGGACAAATGTCTTGGTGACAATGTCTTTTATTGCCATTGCCAGTTTATTTCACCAGAATTTAGATCATAGATTTAGGTCGTAGTTTACACAAATCAGATGATGCTATGAACCGTGTCTCTCCAACAACGAACATTGAATCATGGCTGTGATATTCACAGCTCTCCAAAATTTATATGAAAAGTATTATTTTTCAGATGAAAGTATTAATTGTTTGTTCGTTACTGAAAATAGAATTCCTTTTTGGCAACCATGTCAGAATGTGAGAACTTTGTGATCTCCTCGGAAAAGTCCAGATTTACTGACGTTCTCTCACAGCGTCTTCTTATGGCAGGTAGCAAGTTACCTTGGAGGGGAAATTGTATCGTCTGTGATTGAAAGGAACGTGGCACAATATTTTGGATAAATCCTATGTGAGGCATTATTACGAGAAGATGTCAACGGATTAATCCAGAATTTAATGAAACTTCTCTGGATAGTTGGTGGCTCGTAGAGTCACCTTATTGGTTACTTCGACGTACCCTTAACATCCTGTCCAAGCCCTTAACACCTTAGCAGTTTTATGAAAATTAGGCCTACTTTAACCTGCATTCATTGGGTCAAGGACTCAACGTCATATTTGAAACTTTTTATAGTATATAATCTATACGAAGTTACACAACATAATATGATGTGGAAAGAAGTACATCCACTAGCAAGAGCATAAACGCAAGAAGGATCATTGGAGTTTTCCCTATGTGCAACAAAATCCAGTGAAACAGATAAAATTAATATTGCATAAATAAATGCATAAATGAATTGGGATCCTCTCTGTTACCTGTGTCTTTGTGACTCTGTGGTAACATATTGGTCTGGTAGACATGATGTAGAAAGTTCGAATAGTACCTTTTTTAATTGCAGCTATTTTTGTCACTGAATTCAGTGAAATCAACAAAGCTATTCAGGGAAACTGAATTGTCTTATTCACTTTCAAGTATTAATCACATGGGAGAAAACATTTGGAGACTTTACCATTGCCCGGGGACAGGGATTTCCTCCTACCTCCCCTCCCCTGATCCAAATGTTTTCATTTTCACGTAGTTTTGGTTAAAATTTACCAAAATAATAGGATGGCAGCCTCATCTTTGCTGTTGGCACCCCCTCCTCCAGGAAATTCTGGATCCGCCACTGTGTACATCCTCTTATGGTGCGCATGTATTGAGGACACGAACACCTCGCAAAACTGTCACCTAAGAAAACAAGACTGATTTGCCGAGATTGCTAAATAAATCCAATATTTCTTCCATTTTCCGGATTGGACGGCAATTTCTTTAATAACACATAATTGTACAAACACAATCCACTTTGACTCGTTCCCCTGATGGCTATAATTTTATCCTGAAGGCATGATTTCTATTAGAATGAAAGAAAAGGACAAATATAGCTGGACAGCCAGGCTTTTATCTGTTCGCACGGAAGCCGTCATGACCAGTGTATTGTGCAGATTGAAAGCACAAAGAATATAAGTGTAAAAATACTCTTGTCTAAGATCGAAAGTCTTAATCTAAGCCTGAAGGCGAGCAGAAAATACCAAATGCCATCAAGTAAAGTAATGGAGTAAGCCAGCTAAAACTGTGTGTTATCTTTTAACAGTGACAATTAAGGTACATGGAGCAATTTCTTTCCAGTAAAATTTTTCTTACTGGAGAAATTTTCTCCTGTAAATTTACAGGCGATTTTTACGAGAGATGAAGTTTATTTTGTAGGAAATTTTACTCTTAGGGTTAGTGTAACAGAAGGGTTTGAGGTCAGGGTCAGATATCGAAGTATTAGGTAAGCCCTGATAATAATCATTATCTTTTCCCTGGTCATCAGGGTTAGATATCTGCCAATAAAATAGGATCTCCTGTAGGAGGGTGGTATTTTATTTATAATAACCAATTTCTATGGCCCTCTGTCATTCATTTACCCCATTGACCAAAACAATACAGTACAATTGACAGATTAGAATTTACCGTCCTCAACCTCATTCTGGCAGGTCTGTCAACTCTGTGCTGAATAATTAAGCCTACCAAATCTGAGATCATTTTCACTGATTCCAAATGTAAGCATTAACTCAGTATTCAGCAATAGAGAAAAGATTGTAATCTCTAAACATAAATATAAACATATGATAGATAAAAATTTGTCAGATATGGCAGATATCATTTTTAAATAATTGGTGATTAATGAAAATCACTTTTTCTAAGACTAAAATTAAATCAAAGTTGGTATCTAAAAGCAGTCCTATGAAGTTTTTGGGATAATCTTTCCCAGGATCCATAAATTAATTCAAGGTAAAATCTGGTGTGTTAGTTTCAGATGTTATTTCAAATTTGTTTTTGAATGCAGCACACCAAATATTAGTTCAAAGTAATTAAATAATCTTGATAATACCTCCCTAGACTTGTTGTACTGAAACTTGTTGCCATTCTTGATGGTTCGGTTTCAGACAACAACTTTTAATTGGTCTAAAAATACTACACGGAGCTAATTTCAGAGACCAAACATTTTGCAGATGACACTTCCATCATATTTGACAAATTCGGTCTAGAAATATCTTTTATTTACCTCTAAGCCTGTAGCAGGTGTTAAACATTTTGTTAAACTTTAAGTAGATGTTAAACTTTTAAGTGAACTTCAACTTTTAACATAAAGTTGCCAGATTTGGCAGTACTGTCAGAATAAGGTTGAGGCCGAAAAACTCGATTGCTGCGTCGTGGCACAGAAATCTTAATGGTCTATGCGTATTATTGTTTTTGCTATTTAATAAGTTTTAGCGCTTTGTGTTTTATTTGTTTCAGTCAGAGGTGAAGAAAATCACTTCTGTGAATAAAGAATGTGAATAAAGAATGTGTCGTAATTGCCAACAGAACAGAATGGGAGCTATTGGAGTGCATAGCCCAGAAAAGCCCTTTACCTGCACCTGCACAGTAATGCCAATACATTACATCTGAAAGCCTGCATTTGCAGACCTACCTGACAAACTAGGCAAGTCTCCTGAACCAGTCCTACCCTACATGCCGATTTTTCTAAGGCAATGAATGTCTGAGAATTGGTAGACAAAGAAATCAAGTAGATCTCTGAGAACTCTCAGGAAATTTCAGTGAATCCAACCATAAATAAACAACCAAAAATAATAAATAACACTATTTAATTATATCTTTATATTAAGGTCATTGAAGTAACACTGGAATTTCTACAGGAGACTGAAGAATGGCAGTAATATTGCAGTTTTTCTAAGAGCCAGGGAGTCTATATTACGTGTGCAACTCTAGCTATTATCAACAGATTTGATTGGCATTTTAATTGAAAAGATCTGTTATGAAATATAAACTATTTATTGCCATGTACGTTTGCGGCACTTAGATGAAGTGGTCACACAGTGAAGCTGCACGTCCGCGAGTGCTTAAGATATTCCGAAATACAACAGACACCAGAGAAGCAAAAGACACAGTGAGTTTTAAGTCAGCAGACTGTAATCCTAAGGAATTAACTTGTTCCAGTTTATGGAGAAATATTAACAATGTGAATAAATGTGATAAAGAAGAAGCCATCGAGTTGTTGGATATTGACTGATTAATATATACAAACAACAAATAATAAAATGCACAGCTTAAGTTGGAGTGCAATATTCATTTTGTTATCAGCATTGCGCATCTACACGGAGGCAATCGTAGTGGTAAGTTTAGCAAACTTCATTCTATTTTCACTTCAAAGGCGTCGCCGAGTTCCTGGAGTTGGGAAAGGTTATTCTACAACGGCGGCGCGGTTTTCTATTGTTCTAGCCCTGCTGATAAACTCAATTACCACATGGTCATGCTTGACCGCTCACAGTATAGAAGTGCAGCCATAAACAGTGAGCACAGGACAAAACTTTATTATTTTTTTGACTTTTGTTTCGACCTTTAATGACTTTTTACAGATTCTAAAAAAATTGTTTCAACCTGTAATGACTTTTTAAGCCATCAGACTTTTGAAAATTGATTACAACCATTGTAGAAATCAGTTAATGCATTCGAGACCTTACGTGGTTACTCTAATTACCACACTCACTCGCTACGCTC
Source organism: Haplosyllis leylae (assembly GCA_038406175.1). Lineage (NCBI taxonomy): Eukaryota > Metazoa > Annelida > Polychaeta > Phyllodocida > Syllidae > Haplosyllis > Haplosyllis leylae. Next base: position 10,224 of record JBCAUG010009282.1, read on the forward strand.
GCTCCGTGTGGTAAATTTCGTAACCACATGCTCTCTCATGTGTTAACTGTATATTACCCCCATCATTACATAAGGGCAACAACTTCTTACAATATGGTCTTTTCACACTGAGCGACACCGAGAACGAGACCGAGACCCGATACCTAGAATGATAATTATGGGTTCCACTATAATATGCAGACCACTTCACACTGCACCGAGACCGATACAGATTCCCATTGACTTCTGTATACTTGCTATCGGTCTCGGTATAGTTATCGGTCTCGCTGTCGTTCAGTGTGAATAGACCATTAGGGATACTGGTAGCTGGTTGTAGGGATGTTTTAAGGGGCCAAATTACTTACCACGGTGTAACTTTAGTAGCTCATAGCACTCTATGTCAGAAAACACAGAAGTCAAAAATGGTAAAAAACATGTGGTCTTTCTTTACTCCCTGTGGGTAAATCTGTGAATATCTCAGTTATCCACAAAATTAAAATATTGATTTCCTCATGAAAAACCATTATAAATACCATCTCAGGATCTCAGTGTCTTTTGCTGCTCCTTCAGATTTGCACAAAGAGTATCCGTGATGGCCAGTGACTGGCAATGACAATTCGACAGCCAAAGAAAGATGTAGCATAAATGTGCCAAATTTTTTATTTCAGTGGCGAGAAATAAGTTGTATCAACACATTCCATTTTATTTATAAGATTCCTCCGAACACTTGTCTGGTCGCGCAGTTTCTTCATGGGGTCTGAAGTGAAATGAGATTTGTGGTCCAATTGTCTTTACTGATAAACAGCAAACTCTACAGGCAAGACAGCCTCTTCCTACATCCATTCTAGTTTTTTTTCAAAATGGGGAGGTTTTCATCTAATTGGATGAATTAGACGAATTGGACAGATGGGGTGGTGCATGAAATAGGTGCTTTTTAAAGTTCCCCACAAGCACAGTTGACCCTGTGGTGTAATGGTTAAAGCAGTTGGAATATAAGCAGGAGAT
>JBCAUG010009293.1:0-11206 GCA_038406175.1 Haplosyllis leylae
GTTTCCACTGATAACATACCACAGTATTTACATGACTACTACGTGCTACGCAACTTTGGGATTCTAGCCGCTTTCACAGTGTAGAATAGTTTATTGAGAATAAATATACAGAGTAACTGTGCCTTACCTTGTGGCCAGAGAGAGATTAGGATCCTTTTCCATAGTCTAAGTCCAGGGGGAGGAGATGTGAATGGGAAGGTGTGGCGGAAACAAGAGAGAGAGAGCCCAAGCTTGGGTCCTCCTTATATACCCAAGCAGGTATGATGAAACAAAGGGGTGATTAGTCACATGGTGATTGGTCAAGATCCTAGTGTCTAGTCTGGCAACAATGTCTGTCTGAGCATCCTATTGTTAACAGGATGAATGAGCTATTTTAGAAACACTTGTGTTTTGTTACTATAATTAAGTGATGGTTTAAACAAGTTTGGGTGAAGCTTGTCTGGTAAATGTGGTGCTAAAATAAAGATGACAATAACAAAGGATTCTGAGATTTCGTATTATATAACAAAAAAGTTGATATTTCAGGTGGCTACATCTATTTCCTGACTGACATCCGGTGGATGACGGAAACGAGACAAATAGTTGAACAGAAAATAAAGCAAATGCAGGAACAAGGAATCTGGAGATGGGTTCTCATGAAGGAATCTCCTGATACTTTCTACGAAGAAGACGGAGCGCTAGTCTACACATTTAAAATCCTAAAATAAAACAAAATGTCTACATATTGCACCTTTTATTTCTCTTCTAATCATGAGAGAAAAAAGTGCATCACTGGCTTGGGAGCAATGGGTACATTACACAATTGACTTTTCACCGCCTTCTTATCAATTGCTTGATTTGATACGGACTTCTAAAACTGAAATGAAGAAAAAGTGCAGTGGCGGATCTAGCGGGCACGAGGGACGCGCCCGCTCCTAAGGTCTAAAATCCGCCATTGATTATTGGTCCGATTTCTCAGAGTTCTACTCAAATAAATATTTACAATAAATACTTGTGGTTTTATACAGTTAATAACGCTGCTTAAATTCCCAACATCAATGATTACTATTTGATAATGATTACAGAGAGGGATCCAGGATTCGCTAGATGGGGGCGAAGGTAGGGGTGTTAACATAATATTTTGGCCAATTGTCTTCAAAAACTGCAAGTAAATGGATCCGCCCCTGCACTGTGCACAAAACAAAAAAAGGGGGGAAAAAATCTAAATTATTCTGTAAAATTCTTTCATTCAACAAACTATCACAAAAAGCTTCTGGGGTGCGCCATCACAAGTATTTTTTTCTAAATCTCTCCGTCACATTTCTTCTTCTTCAGCCGTGTTTTTCTCTGACAGATGATTTTTCCAAATATCTTCAGTGTTCGAATGTACACATGTAAAAAAAAAAAAAACTGTACCAACATTCCAACTTTTATTTGAAATAAAGTCAGTGACAAGAAATAGGACGCAATCTAGAGTACGAGTGCTTATCAGAAAGTATTGCACCACTGGTTGTTGGTGGGTATTTTTTAAAGGAAAATAAATAATTTTAAATAAGACTTCAACAATTGCCAGCGATGGAATTGCATGAAGATCCGGAGAAAAGGGGCAAACAAGTTTGCTATTTGTTAGATCCTGAATGTACCACGGACAAAGCAATACAATTGTATGATTCTTGGGGAAAGTACTACGATAAGGTAAGAGTAATCGGAAATTCACCAAGCAGTGGCGGATCCAGGACGTGTCAGACGAGGGGGGGGGAGGGGCGCCAACACCAAAGCTTGGGGACCCAATCTAATAATTTGGTCAATTTCCTTGAAAACTGCATTTATAATAACGAGGAAATTGGAGCCCACAGGGGGCGTCCTTGGTGCCCCTTTAGATTCGCCACTGCAAAAGGAACTATGTGTCCACTGGCGGGTCTAGTAGGGGGCAGAGGATGTGCGCACCCTTCGAGGTTTTTCTTTTTCATCTTGTTCACGGGAAAATTGGCCATGTACTGGTTTACACCCCTTCTGGATCTTTCTGGATCCACCACGAGTGCCCGTATTATTGATCCGGCAAATGCATGATCTGTGCACAGTGTTATAAACCAAGAAGTTATAAAAAACAATTGTACGATAACTCTATCTGCATTCCACGAACGGTAGTAAAAAAAGGCAACAACATTTTCTACAACATAGTTTTTAGATTGTCTGATAAATTAATTTGAAGTAATAAATAAATACATTAAGTATTTTTCGGCCTAGCAAAAAACAACAACAACAAAACAGTGAAACTAACAGAAATACTGATAAAGTCAAGGAATTTCTTGAGAGGAAAATATTGGGAACCTTGCAATTGATGTGCAAAATCCTGCAAGAAATTCATTGAATTTGTACTTTTTTGACTTACAATGTCAGTGGCGGATACACGATTTCCCAGAGGGGGCGCCAACGCCTAAAAGGTGGAGGCGCCAACCTACTAATTGACCAATTTTTCCCCAAAAAAACTGCATGAAAATGAAGAAATTTTGAACCCTAGATCCCTCACTGAATGTAAATTGCTGAAAGTTTTTGAACAAAAGTCACATACTAGTTTGTACCCAATTACATAAATTGAAAATCAGAATGTACTATATGTATCAGGTAAAAAATGAGAAAAACTTCGACAGGTTCGAGAATAAGAATAATTCTGAGCGACTGGTGTCACTCAAGAGTCAGAATTTGATTAGTCTGAGCAGAGTAACAGTGGTGGATCCAGGGGATAAGGTTGGGCTCCCTTCTTTGGGGTTAGCACCTCTTCGCCCCGCTTTTGGCAAATCCTGGATCCGCGACTGTTCAGTCTCAATTGCTTTCGCCAACTTCCACCAAAGCGGCTTGAGCGAATGTCAAATCGATATTAATATTTTTAGCAGATTAGTGAACCAATAATCTTTACGCTTTTTTCATTAAATAGGATTACGAATACTGGAACCAACGTCTGGACAAACATCTGGATGAGTTTCTGGATTTCGTCAGGATAAGTAAAGACAGCAGGATACTGGATGTTGCAGCTGGTACCGGATTTTCTGGCCAAAAGGTACATTTCTCTAAATAACTCTGTGACAGAAATATCAGCAGTTTCAGATCCAAGATTTCCCAGAGGGGGCGCCAATACTTAAGGGGGCAGCAACCTACAATTTGACCAACTTTTTTCTGAAAACTGCATGAAAATAAAGAAATTTTGGTCGAGAGAGGGGAGCAATTGACACCCTCCCACTGGGTCCGCCCATGATTAGTGCCTCTCAGAAAACGTGTTGTGGAACAATCTGAAACCATCTCAGCTGAGATTGGTGAATCAGTTGGCTTGTGGGAGAAAATCACAAGCAAATTCCTGATCGAAGCACGATAGATTTTCATATTTTTAAAACCCTCACATCTCACTGGCAATAGAAATCCGTGGGACCACTACCCACGGAAAATACATACTGAAACGATGGGATCATGTGACTCTGATGGTCAATCCTAACTACTGTGTTTCGTCTTCACTACCACCAGTATGCTTGGTTTCGATACCGCCGAATCCGTAACTACCCCTGTACCAGTGAATTCTAACTTCTAACTTCTTGATCGTCAAAGGTTGGAATTAGATTTTTTGTCAGAACTACATCAGTCTGTGTCAGGATCAATAAGTCCAACCGATCTGGATAAAAATGCCATGGTAAAAACAAATTGGACTTATCTTAAATTATTCCCAAAATTAACGTCAAATGCCTGCTTTCCATTTTTGAATTTTAGTTAAAGGACCGAGGATACACAAATATTGATGCATTAGACGGGTCCATTGGAATGTTGGAACAAGCCAAAGTGAAAAGAATCTACAAGAACTACATTCACGCTGTACTTGGACCTGAACCGATTGAAGGTGTTGACAAAGGTACAAAATTGCCTTTTGATAATTTCAATGATATACCCACGTAATTAAATTTACCTTACCTTTACTATCCAACCAAAGGGTCTTAAACTGACTTGTTACCTTTACCATATTTAGACCATTTTTAATTGCATCCCATTCCGAAAGAAGCAAGAGCTGCACACATTTCATACGGGCCCACAAAGGAATAACAGTTTAGTATATTGTTGAATGCTAAAAGTCCGAAAGTATCTAAGTAAACAATTATCCTTGAAGCCAAATTACTCGGCATCAGACCATTATCTATCACAATCAAAGTGGACCTGTTCTGGCATCCCTGTGTGTTTTGCACTGCAAGTTCTAACTCTTGTCAGAGTTTTTTTTCAAAACACGTTTACTGAATTCATGTAGTAAAGGTAAAATAATAATGATTTGAATTCACCGGATTCATTAAAATAGTTTTGGAAAACTCGATTTCACTATCTCATTTTACAGATACGTATGACACCGTATTAACGGTTGGTGCAATAAAGAAGAATCATCTCACACATTCCTGTTTGGAATCTTTAGCTGCCGTTACCAAGCCAGGTAGGTATTTAGAGACAGACTGAAACCTTGATGTTTGAACATCAGTTTACACTAATGCCCTCGGATGCATATCCAACTGTGTTAAGTAGACATATCTTGGAAAGGAGATCTCTGAACTGAACTTGGTGACATGCGCCACTCCCCTTTTTGGACAGAACGTTTTCAACTTTATATAATTTAGGGAAATCTCGAATAAATCCGAACACTTTTCTGCTGACCGCGTCGTAAAAGTAAAAATTACAAAAAGGTTGTTTTTCATTGTGAAATTTCACTGGTGCAGAAGGTGTACACATAATAAGTCAGTTATAATAAACAAAGGAAGCAGAACGTACCGGAGCAAAAAAACGGGATATTTCGATGTTTTCTATCGCAAACAGTAACTTTTAAGATACGGCACGGTTTTCCGTTACCCAACCAATTCTTCATCAAACCGATAAGTTCACAAAAGGTCATTGGTCCACCGGAGGCAATTTTCTTTGGCTTAATTTATTTTGCTCTTCGCTGTGGGGTCATCTTTATTATGAAAGCCAGAATATTTATCACCTAAATTTTTTTTGGAAAAGGTCTTGGCAATAAGCGAATGGGCATAGTTGTCCCATGCAATGTTGCGGTTATTGAGAATAGATTTCAGACTGACAGTGTAGATGATTCTAGATTCAAATTTTCTATCAATGATGACTGTTATCACTGATGGAACTATTTTCAAATTGAAGCTGATCACATTGGCCAATTAGCACAGTGCGCATGTGCCTCCGTTGCAATTTGACGATGACGGTGATGATGACGAAATATTCAAATCTAAAACAGTGAATGGACAGACGTTGACATTTGAATTTTTCCGAATTCAATTCTGTAGAATCAAAAAAATTTGTAGAATACTATTTTTAGTTATTTTCATTTTCAAAGTAGCCATAAATTCTGTAGATTCTACAGAATTCAATTCGGAGACCATTTCTTTCCAAATAGAGCGACGACACATAAGCTTATTAATTGTGTATCTATTTTCAATGCAGGTGGATACATCTATTTCATTGCCAGTTTGGAGTGGGCAGAAGAAATCAGAGAAGAGTTTGAGAATAAAGTGAGAGAGATGCAGCGGGAAGGCATCCTTAGATGGGTGTTGATGAAAGAATCGCCCGAACCTTATTATGAAGGAGAACATGCCTTACTCTTCGCTTTTAAGGTTCTGAAATAAAACTAAAGGAAGATTGACCAAGCAAAGAAGATTGTAGACTCTGCATTTTCAAGCATTACTAAGTTCGGTTATCCAATCATCTTTAAGAACACTATCCGCAATCCGACGCCATGTTTTACGATTCATTTCTAATGATGTCAATCAGAAATGATACGCTGACCAAAATTTGATAACATTTAGCAGAAACATAGGAATTGTTGTAATCATGTTGGGAAGTAGCAGTGGCAACTGCCGCATGGAAAATACACATCACGTGGAGCTGCTGTAACAGCCGTAATTTTGCAGCGACACTAAGATTAAAATTAATTTGAAGTGAAAAAGCCTTAACTATTAAGTCTGTGGCATTTCAACCTTTATCACAATTTCTCATTGAAAATGCAAAAAAAAATTGAATTTGTATCCTAAACTTTGAAAGTTAACGGAATCAAATGGCAACCGCTTGATTGAAATCTGTAGGAAAATGTGAAATCAAGTCACAGGTCAATTAAAGTTTCGATTAAAATGTGAAGTGTTCCAGTGAGATTCTTTGTCAGTTATCGCATAGCCATCTAAATAATGACCTGAATATTCTTCATAACTCAAACAGATATTTAATTAATTGGCAAAAACAGAAAATGTTACTAGAATTACTCCATTGAAAATAAATCTAGATGTTTCGAAAGAATTGTAATGTTGAAAATGGAATTAAAGGAAGATATCACAGAAAGAAAGGAACAGGCTGATAGAATAGTTGGGAATCCGAAGACGTCTCCCGAGCAGCTGACCAAATGGTACGATCTCTGGTCCAAAACATATGAGCAGGTATCGCACGCACGCACACACACACACACACACACACACACACACACACACAATGATTGATATGAGATCTGGGAAACATACTGACCTCTGAGTGTGCCACCTGCCGACCTCTTGGTGGCCAGCAGTCGGATGCACACAATGCACAAGCCAATAAAACGGGATTTTAACTGTCTTCATTTTCGTGATGTGAATTTATATATTTTCCTTTAATGAAAGGATATCCTTACTTGGGGATACCAACTTGATAAACATCTGGATGAATTTGAAAATTTTGTGCAAATCAATAAGGATAGTAGGATTCTGGATTTGGCAGCTGGAACTGGATTAATTGGACAAAAGGTGAGTACGCTAGTTACTTTTCTGGCAATTACTCTAAAATGATGGGGGGTTGTCAATTTTTTCTATCTCTTCATGCAAAAACTTACAAACTTTGACAATTTGATTGCCAAAAACAAATCTTGTGAATTATTGCATTTACAACTATTGGTGCGAAGGAAGGTCTAATTATATCAAAAGAATGCTATTATTGAATAAAATTTGAAATTGTGTTTGGATTTGAATTTCTCATGACAAACAATTCTGTCAGATGACAGATCTAGAAGTGAATTTCTACCCTGCATTTATAGATATCAAAATTTATTGAAGTTTTCATATTCAATCCAGGCCCGTTGACCTTAAGCAGTTACTTGTAAAATTTAAATTGTGTTAATTCCTACAAATTATATTTTACAACTGTAAGATTTGCTTTCTGTGAAAACCCCAATTGTTAGATTGATAACCTTTTCCAGCTGAAGGAAAGAGGATATGGAAATATTGATGCTTTGGATGGATCTGCAGGAATGTTAGCCAAAGCAAAAGCAAAGGGCATCTACAAGAATCATATCCATGCCTTAGTCGGATCACAACCGCCAAAAAAAGTGCAGAAAGGTGGACTATTGCTTTCCATAACTTTTAAGTGCTGTTAAGAATACTTGAAACATATCCATTGTGTGTGTCGGAGACTGATACAAGTCTAGCTATGACCCTTGTGTCAATCTCCGACAGTGTGAGTCATGCGTTCACAGTTTTTGGGAACAACCCACTGAATTCTAATAAAAATTAGGGAAATTATGGATCCACCACTTTTTGTCAGAATGTACAGAATTTTATATTCAGCCAAATTCCAAGCAGTGTTGAAATGAGTAAAGAAAATTTTGATGCAGTTAGGTTTCGAGGAAAAAAACATGTGGCGAAGGCAACTCAAGTTGGAGGTCACAGTGTAAATCATATAACGCTTCACTGTTACGAGCCATTGGCTGCAATTACCAAACCAGGTACAACACCATTCAACAGAATAAACAAATGACATCTGGTACTATTTTAGATAACTACTGATAACAGTATCATGTTTCATTTCCACGTAATGTAAGCTGAATTAAATGCTTCAAAAATGAAATTCCTTTCAGGCGGATATATCTATTTTCTCGGAGGTGTAGAATGGCTCGGTGACCAAAGAGAGGAATTTGAAGACAAAATGAGGAAGTTACAAGAGGAAGGAATTTGGCGATGGGTCTTAATGAAGGAATCACCACATCCTTTTTTCCAGAATGATAACACCTTAACATATGCCTTTAAAGTCTTGAAATAATCAAAATGTTTGCAAGTTAACGTGTGGTGTGGTCAGTCAATAAATTATACTGTATGATGAGTGAGCAAATCAAGTTTGTCCAGCCTTATAACAGCAGGAACGATTCGAGTTATCCAAGTAATTTAATCATTGCATTAACTGCCTCTTTAGGATAGGTATCGTCAATTTAAATGCAATTAATTCACGATGGAGGGTGTGAAACCACACCTTAATATCCACACATGTCCAGTTTAGGTGTTGACTGTTTGCTAAATGACAAGCATTTGTAGTGACTAGTTTAGATGCGACACCTGCTTAGTTTTAGTTTTAAATGATAAAAATTCAGCAATGTACAACTGAACATTTCCAAAGAATACGGTATTAAATCATCACTTTTAGTAACTTGTGATTATCACGTTGTTAACACCATAGCCTATCAATTATATTTCCAAAGACAAATATAGATCAGCTGTAAACATTTTCCTGCAATAAAAATAGAAATGTTTGTCACAAAACGGTCACATTCACATCGACGTGGATTCTGACGACAACCCGTACGAAAGATAGGTCATAGATAGTAAAATGCAAGCCCACCAATTTCTATCAAAGATATTTTTAGTGGAAATATGACGCTCCATTTTTGATGCATCTTATTTTTGAAGACAAAAGGTTTAGTCTAAAATGTTTACCTGGAGAGAAATAGGAAAAAACCCCGCACTGGTTGACTACCTCGGATATCGCATGCGAATGACGGAGGGCTGTTCCACTGTATCTATCTCGGGACATTATTAGCAAAGACAGAAGTATACGAGTGTTACTAAACACATCCACGAAATTCCTGCAAACAACTCTAATCTTACAGATATTGCAAAAATGTTGGGCACCTTTTGCAAGAACTTTCGGATACCCCTCAGGTGATATGTGGCATAGTGACATTGAATACTTGACCGATCGACTTACTAACTTGGACTTATTCGAGTTTTTCTTTAATTGTAGGTTAGGTCATTTAACAAATTTTTTAAATTAGCTAAATGCAATTAAAACTAGTGGTAGTCAATAATCAAATCAATCTAAATAAGGAACAGTAAATTCACTATGCTCAGTAATAAATGCTAATAAATTTACCATTCCCCATTTGGATTGATTCCCATTATTGTCTATCACCATTTTGAATTGTGTTAACTAATTTAACAAATTTGCTAAATGACCTGACCCACTATTAAGAGAAAACTCGTTTGTTTTCGTGACTCTGACGAGATATTTTACGTTTGGTTCTTCTGCAAAGTTTTCAGGCTAATTTTGTACATTTATTTGCTTACTGGAGAGTTCTACCATAATGGATTTGAAAGAGGATCCGAAGGAAAGAACGGAGCAAATTGAATCCTTTATGTTTGGTCCAAATATTACATCACAAGAAGCCGTGAAGGACTACAACACGTTTAGCAAGTACTATGATCAGGTAATACATGTTTCAAAAACGATCATATTACATGGATGGGTGAGGTGGGGAGGGAAGGGGAAGGTCAGATGTTTTGATGCGGGGCCAATCACATTTGAGCTTTTGGTATTTTGAATCAGAAAATTCATCTAATTCGTTGAATTAGATGACAAAAAATGTGTACAGTTCTACGAAAATGCGTCTAATCTAGTTGGCCATCACAATGTATTCGTCACGTTTTCGTAACATTTCAAAAGGCTTGAACATAGTGAAAGTATTGAAAAAAGCTTGAATATCTGTGTAACGAAAAGTTTCCAATACCTATTTCATTACCAAAATTTGAACATGTCCTATCTTCATTACTCCACCTTAGAATGAAATCTTTGAATTATATATTGAATTTAAATGCTCACAAGACATTTGAAACCTACACATCTGCATTTGGAATAAGAACTTTTGGTGATGTTGAGGCATTACGAAAAATTCAGATGCACCCAATTACAAACCTACTTTACCCAAGGTAACAAACAATTTGCAAAGTAGGTGCCATTCACATCTACCCAGAACTGAATGTTATGAAATCTCTCTTCAAAACTCTCTCCTCTCCTGGTCTGTATGGAGTGAAATGTTCTGTCTAAAAGCTGTTATTTTTGCTTGTTGTCTCTGCTTTGTATGTATGAATTGGCCTTTCAGGACCAGCACACCCTCCCTAAGTGAAATATTCTGTCTGAAAGCTGTTATTGTTACTTGGCTCTGCTTGTATAATGTGTGGTTCTACAAAAATGTGTCAAATCTTGTTTCCCATCACAACATATTCATCACATTTTCATAACATTTCAAAAGGCTTTGACATAATGAAAGTATTGAAAAAAGCTTGAATACCTGTGTAACAAAAAGTTTTCCAATACTTATTTCATTATATCAGTATTATATCGATCTAATACTTATTATATTATATTCTGTCTAAAAGCTGTTATTGTTGCTTGTTATCTCTGCTCATATATGAGCTTTGAGAAAATATTTAACTTTGAGAGGGTGTGCTGGTCTTGAAAGGTCAATTAATACATACAAGCAGAGACAACAAGCAAAAATAACAGCTTTTAAACAGAATATTTCACTGCATACAGACCAGGAGAGGTATTGAATCCACAAAAATGTGTAATGTATTGTTTACTATCAGCAGTATCAAAAACTCTTTTCATAATACTTTCAATACTAAGGGTTATGAAGACAGTGTGATGGTGTGTGACGGTATGAATTAATGTCTTTTGTGAAATGTTATGACCAGAAATAAACTTAATGAAGATGGTAAAAGTTTCAGTTAGGTTCAGGTATTAATATGTGTAAAAATTGTTTATGGGGGAAAATCATTTGAGGAAGAAATTAGATATTTGATCTTGGATGAAAGTATTGAAATGGTTGCTACGAACATGTTGAAAGTATAGAGAAATTTTTTGAAAAAATATTTCTTTCTTTATATACTTCAGATTGTTATTTCTTAATTGATTACAGTAGGTATGAATGGAGATGATATTTTATGCTTGTTGTTGAAAGAATTGAAATGATAATTACAGTAAAAAATGTTCATTGAATCAGTGTGATTAAAAGTTTTGGAACTTTTTCCGTAACAAATGGCTATGAAAAGCAATAAAATGTAAAGATTTATATTCAATTTTTCACAGAAAGAGATGGTTCAAATACTTATTCATGCCTTCAATTCATAGACAG
>JBCAUG010009304.1:0-11206 GCA_038406175.1 Haplosyllis leylae
GGTACAGCTGCCCGCCTCTCCACTCGGAAGGAGAGGCTAGTATTAAGGTTGACTGCCAGCAGGCGCACCTCCTCGCTCTGCTGGCACGACATATATTGTTATGCAATTAACATTATCGCCTATTCGATTGACATGCCGCGTCTTTTTTGTAGGTAAGCACTGATATAAACCCATCTGAGGATTTTGACCCCGCTATATCTCACCCAGCGTGTGTTGGACTTGCATTTGTGGACAGACCAGCAAAATCCCCACCTCCTCGTCCCACCACTCCACCAGACAAAAACACATGTAAGCCTGGTTCAGCTTTGTACAAAAACAGCGAATTGCAAAAATGTAAACGTTTTAAACAGTGTCAAAACATTCATTTACATATTAGATTCTTCATTCATTTTTTATAATGTAGAATTAGCTCAGAATATTCTCTGTTTTTTTGGTTACGTAGCCTCCCCGAGGGAATACTTAGAAAATTATGTGTTTCCCATACTACTACCAGCAATGGAAGAAATGTTAAAGCAAGCAAAATTAGAAAAATGCTTGGAGGTATGTGCAAAATGTATCCCTTTCTCATAGTTCAATCTAAATATTTTGAATGCTATGTTTAGAATTTCTAGGTGTTTCTAATTTATACCCTGTCTTTTTTTCAGAGAAAAAGAACGAAGTTTAATGCTTGTGATTTCCTGACTGAATATTTGTACAGGTATTATTACTCTTTTTTTTATGGGGATTATACGTCGTTTGAATATATTTTGTCACAGTTTTTTTTTGCACAAATTATAGCAACTATTTTTCCCCTTTAAAATGTAGGAACAATAAGAATTTCAAAGGGAGAGAAGAAACCAAATTATTTGACATTCCCTTTGTTCAGGAATGGTTGAAGGAACAGTATGTATTATTTAACCATATAAAACAATTTATGAATACTGTATGTATATTATTCTAGACGCTGCTTCAGATTAATCTCCATCGATATTGTTTCTCATTTAGTCCACGTCCTCCATTACCCATGTCTTTATTATGGACAGAAGAAGAGGCAACTTTAATAATACAGTCTTTCTGGCGAGGATACAAGGTGCATGATATTGTTGTAAAGAATGAAGTTAAGCAGATATAGTTGCACAAAAACGTATTCGATTAGTTGCCTTTAGATTCAGTTGTTTTAAAGGTATTTGTTGAAATTTAAGGTAAGATGTAATCCTGAAGTGCAGGAATTGAGACAATGGCAGCGCGAGTGGCGAGAGGAAAATGAAAACATAGCAAAAAAGGTGAACGAATTCTGGGACAAACGGATGCCAGAAGGAGCAGAGATTGAAACACCAAATGGTTCAACTGAAAAATTAGGTAAGAACGTGTATTGACTTTTGTGTAAATTGTTTTGGATAAGAGGCGATAAACCAATTAAAAACAATGTAACATTTGACAATAGAATAATGCTTTTCAAAAAAACTTCTGAAATTTTATTCTCATTCTCCTGATGAATTATTCGAAGATAAAAAATCTTGACAGTTTCCCGAAGTGCCCCAACGTTAATCGTGCCTGAGGAGGAATTAGGTGATGAAGAAAGATCAGCAGCGCAATGTTTGACAGACCCGGAAGCACAAACAAAAAATCAGGAAGGAATGGAACTGAATACAAATGATTTTTCACAAAAATTGGGAGATACTGTGTCTGAACAAAAGGACGAAAACTTGATAAATAATGCCAACAAGAACATATCAGAGCAAATTCCTTCTTTTACGGAAAATGAATGTAACATTGAAAAGAAAAAGGAGTTACAAGTAATAACGTGATTTCGAGAAATTTGAAACTTCACTCGTGTGTTTTCTTTTCCTATTATTCTTCAGCAGCAAGGCACATTATGAACATCGGCAAGTTAATTATCTGTTATTGCTGTTACTTTCTAATCAAGTTAACTTGAGTACCTTGAAAACGTTGAGATAAACATATTAAAGTGCCCCATGAATCTATTTGTTTTCTTTTCAACGATACGTCATCATTTTTCACAGGTTTTGATTTTTTTGGGCTAAGAATAACCAGATTTAGAAAAATCATTGGAGGTCCTATGAAAGGAAGTAACTCATTCATATGCATTTTCTTTCTTCACTCTGATGCTGTTAATCAATTTAAAGTAGTCATAGAATGGCGCCATGATGATTTGGTTTGTAGCAGACAAACTTTCGTATTTTGCTTTGAAGAATAGAAGGTAGTTATTGGCATGATGGCAAATATTAAGTGATGAAAGTTTCACAAGGTGACTTGTTGCACATGGATGTGGCTGAAGCAGGAGTAACTACTGCTGTGTTTAAAGGTGCAAAGATGACTTCAAAACCTGCACATTTTCCCACAAAGAAGTGGTGGGTGTTTGAAGGGTTAGAGCCCCCTTTTATTCACACCAAACTATGTGTGGTGTGGTCATTGAAGTTGTCATATGGCCTTCATAAGTGTTGACCAAATGCCTAAAATTTGGGGGGCCAATAGGCAAAACCAACCAACCCTGACTCTAAATGAGCCACCAATAATGAAATATTTTTGCTTGTAACTTTCTTGATAATAGTCCAATTTTCAATCCACTTGCATCATTTTCTTAGTCTCCTCTGTGCAAATAAGATCCCTTGCACCCCTTTGACCTATTTGCACCCTTCACACCCTTCGCATCCCTTTAAAATCATTCAAGCTCTACATTAGGATATATAAGGTCAAATGGGTACAAATGAGTGTGATTTGGATGGAGGAGATAGATAATTCTAATGATGCAAGCAGATTGAAAATTGAGTCATTTTTAAGGAAGTTACAAGCAAAAATATGGTTCATAGGTCCCCATAAAATGCCCAAAATTTTAAGCCAGTAGGCAAAACCAACCAATAACGAGCCACCAATAATTGTCAAGAATAGTCGACTCCAGCAAACATTGGTTTCGGTTTGAGTTTAGGTTTCAGTATCAGGTTCAACACTTATGATACAATATTGGAACTGTTTTTAACAAATTTGATAAATATCTTGTAGGTGTTTATTAAAGAAAACACCTACAAGATATGTCTCGGAATGAATTTTTAATTGTTATGGGATCTATCTTAGAGACATTTTTTAAAGAAACTCCTACGGGGTGTATCTTGGAAATATTATATTGTAAAGAAACACCTAAGGGTATATCTGAGAAATGTTATTTTTAGGTAATGCTTCCAAGATAGATCCAGTAATCATTATTTTAATACTTCCAAGATAGATCCCTTAAAGATTATTTTAAGATAACATTTCTGATATACATCCCCAAGGTGTTTCTTTACAAAATAACATTTCCAAGATTCATCCCTTTGGTGTCTCTTTAAAAAAACATTTCCAAGATACACCCCTTAGGTGTTTACAAAGCAAACACTTCCAAGTTTTATCTCTGCTTTTTTTTTCATTTGGGAGGTAAGCTCGTAAATGTTCCCACCTGATACCAAAACCTAACCTCAAACTGAAACCGATGTTATTCCAACACACCAGAATAGTAATAGGATGTTCATGTTAATAAGAAAAACATTGGCGATGGAAACCAGAACATCAAATTATTAATGCTTGCAATCACTAATTTTATGACCAGATAAGTACTCAATTGGGATTAAAAATGGGACCATTATTAAGGAAGTTACCAGCAAGATATATTAAGCATGAGAAGAGTGAAAAAGGTCAGAAGGGTGTGAGGGCTTTTGCAAAGGTACAAAGGATGAGAAGAGTGCAAAGGTTAGTGTAAGGGTGTGAAGCATGTGAAGGGGTGTGAAGACAGTCTAGTCCTTTCCAGCCTTTGCATCCTTCAGGTGGTGGGGACCTCCAAATACCATTTCATGTTATGTGAATGTACATGGCTGCTACTTCTATTGAGAGGTAGTAGGGATACCTCAACACTGGTGCAAAGGGTAAGAAGAGTGCAAAGGCTGGTACAAACTCACAAAGGGGGAGAAGGGTGCAAAGACTGAAATATTTTTGCTTGTAACTTCCTTAACAATGGTCCAACTTTCAATTCATTTATGCTATTGGAATCCTCTTAGTCTCCTATTACAATCTGCCTTCACACCATTTGCACAACAATGCAGATTATCTAATCACATGCAGTGTTTGCATAGTATTGCCTAAATTTAATAAATCTGACTACCCCCACCTTTGTGGGGAATATTCTAAGAGAATATCCCTCTCCATTTTATATTATTAATATGTGTCTTTCATGACAAAAAGTAATGTTAAAGCACCACCATTGATCAATCAAATGATCAGCCTGCATCACAGCAACACTGGAGCCATGTTGACAAGCAGATAAAGCAGTCATGTCAAAATACTTTTCAGTCATAAATTCCAAAGAAAAGAAAGCTAAATCAAAATAAGCTAGAAATGATAATACAGATTGTAGTGAAAGCAGGGCAGACAGAGCTTTTAAAACTGGCACTGGGAAAAGATGAAACTGACACAGAGTACTGGTGTTACAACAAACCAACTCTTGATGGATGTCTAGCTAATTTTTGGTTTGGCACTCAAAAGGATATTTGTGAAGACAATGTGCAAGAAGATGATAATCCAGAAAGGAAAAGCTATATGTACAGTGCCAACACCCTCAAAACATTATCGATTGGAAAACTGCTTCATTTACCAAATCACAGAAAGCCTTTCATGATGCTCTTAAGAACTTAGAGCAACAGGAAATGCAGAGGTCCATTCTTACCCAGAAATTGAAGAAGAAGGTGAATATTGCTTTTCAGTTCTCTTTTTGTTTGGATCTAGAGCTGACATTTTCCTTGGGATAAAACTAACTGATGAAACTCAGTTACATCAGAGTTTAGCTTCTGAAAGACAAAATAACCAAAAAATCATTATGACATATCAAGGCTCAGTTCACACAAGGATTTTTCATACCAGAAAGTGCTATTAAAATGCTACTATTTTCAAGATATATGATGTAATTCATTTGCAAAAAAATTGGATTCTTCTTCCTGTTCAGACAAATCTATGATGTCACAGCAATGCTTGCATCTGATTGCTGAAGAGCCTTTGTTTACATTTGCTAATAGACTTTTCAAAAGTGACAACCAGTGTTACCTTAATTTACAGCAAATATCTAGACCCTGACCACACTACAGAAGCATTGCAATGGAAAGTACAGTTTAACATTAGGCTCCTGGAGATCATCTCTGTTCTGTGAAGAGTTTCAGGAAATACATAGAACACTTAAAATCCCAACAATCCTTACCTCTGGCAATCTCCATTGAGAAAGATAAATTATCTAAACCCAGGAATCTGGTATGGCAAACAATATCACAGATAAAATATACTTGGCAAATTCAGAAGCCTGAATTGTAACTTGTTATTATTTAAGATGTACAATCATTCCATCAGGGTCACCAGCATAACAGTGCTCACCAGGATTAAATTTTTGTGATTAGAAATAATGTCCATGTGAGGGCACAAAAGCTTCCAGAGTGAACAAATTACCAATGCACAAAGCCAAAAATAAGTCTGAATGGGTAATGTTTTGTACCAGTCTATGACAAGGAAAGAAAGTGATATTCAACTACCTGAATGAAGAAAAATATTGCCAAACCCCACAAAGGCAATTCAGTACCAGACAAAGCCATGTCCAGCAGCAATGACACCATGTGCTCCATTGTGTGAAAACATTAATTCTATAAGTACAGTTATTCCATTTGAACCCAACTTCAATGAGCAAGAAATTCCTTAATTTGACTTAGTTTCAATACTAAATGATCTTGAAAAGGATGAGGCAGAGGAAAATAATTCAGTGAATTAGTGAATTATTGTCAGCACTCACCCTTTGGGCTATATTTTTTGGAATGTCCCACTCAGGTGAATTAAGGTGGCTAGATTCATTTGATTGCCACAAAGTGGTTTTTGCAACATTCACCATACTTGCAGTGACATTTCCATCACACAACAATGCAATTTACATATTAAAATAACTTAAAAAGTCTGTTGTGGAAAATTTTGGGTGGTGACCCCATATCTTTTTTCCATATTCTTTTTCACATTCTCATTAGTAATTATTATGAAAAGTTTTGTAGATATCTTTTTGTAGACTTTTAGTACTTCAAATTCATCATAATTCTATTTTTCCTTACCATTTCTAATGAAAGGGGTCATGTTGATTATCCCTCTTTATCTCAAGATTTTGAATGGCAACCCCATCTGGAAATGGTTTTAATCTATCATGTATTGACCAAACAATGTTTCAAAAAATATTTCCCACATCCAATGACTTTGTCCCAAATGACTCCAGCCACCTTAAATCATTTTCAGTTGGGGTAATTGGGTTTCTTTGAAGCAACAAGTTGTGAATTTTCCCGAACAACCCAACTGCTCCAATACGCAGGAGCATTGAATACTTCCGTCAACATCGCCATCTTTTAGTTGGAGTGGGTGCCGGCTTGTGATTCAGTGTGGAATTTCACCTGTTTTTGTTATGAAATAAGCCTCATTACCGAGACCAACCAAAGTAGGAACATTGGCAATATATTTTCTGCTGACAAAATGTTCTTTTAGCATAGTTTTTTGAATGAGTATCAATTTTTTTAATATTTATTTTTCAGATGTCGTTCCGGGTTGTGAGGCAGAGCAAATTTCGACATGTCTTCGGGCAAGCATTAAAAAGAGATCAAGGATATGACAATATTAGAATTACAAAATCCTCCTGGGACTCTACATTCTGCAGTGTGAATCCTAAATATGTTGCCATAATCACAGAAGCCGCTGGAGGTGGTGCATTCCTTGTGATTCCATTGGAAAAGGTGAGTTTTTCGGCACGGAAATGACCTAATTTGATGATTTGACTCGTGCACTGTAGAAGTAGGCGTATCTCACTACAGTCATCGATTGAATGCGATGAGACAATCCTGACACTCTGTGATTCATGAAGTTGTGAGATAACCCATTTGTTTGCAATGGATTTTGAAAAGATGGGATTTTTATTTGGTATTGCATTTCAGTCCAACTCTTAGATACAGATCTACAGGCAGATTTATTTCCCCTCAGTGATTTTCTGGTAGAGAAATTGCAATTTCGGAGAGGTAATAAAATGGTAGCACAATTGGAAATTATCAGTAACTAAAATGTTCATCCTTTCAGCAAGTTTATGCTCAAAGGAAATCATTTTTCTGGTGGAACAACTGTCTGAGAGTTTTCGTGAATAATAATGAATTCGTTTCTTCTTGGCCCTAGACTTGGATATGCTTGTAGTCTTAGGGTATATCGAGATTGAAATCACATCGAGGTTTACTTTTGTCTCAAGTTGATGAAAAGAAATAGCACATGTTTTTGTACTCATGTATCAAATTCAGATGAAAGACCTTGCTATTCGACAATAAATATCTTAACATTCCTCTGCTAGTCCATGATGAGTAAGTAAATTTTTCTTCTGGATAAGTTGATTTCTTACTTGCTCGAATGAACAAGTTGAAGTTTTAGAAAAATACCAGAAATACTGAAACATTTTCCCACCTGTCTTGAATTTTGATATTTTGCTGTGATTTGGGGTTGCTCGTCCGGACAGACAAGTTGAGGTGAATTCTTTAAGTTATATACTGATCCGGATATTGTCTCAAGAAACCAGTGCCATTTTTGTACAAACTTGGCATCAATGTATTAAGGATGATAAACGAAAACGCATTAGCAGTGGGGACATTCGAAACAGTTTCCATTTGAAACGGAACGATCTTCCATTATTAAATTCTGGTTTGCTTTCAGTATCATAGATTTAGAATTAAACGTTTTGTGATCAAAAACTTGTCTATTTTAATTTCCACAACGATGCTCCAGGAAATAAGTAAATGTGATAGCGTTTGCGTTCAGTAGTGGAGTTTTGTTACCATATTTGGCAGTACTTTGGTCAAACGGTTGTTTTGCCAGCCATAAACTGTGTGAAGATCATAACTAGGTCAAGTTGTTCGCTTGTGGCATAGTTTCCATCTATAATGCTATATACAGCTTCGTTTCACAGACACACAACACAGAAAGCTGCTTCGAAACAGCTGTTAGCCTCTTCCATGTCTTACTCATCTCTGGAGTACTCAGCCTGGAAAACAAAAGTAATTCAAGCTACCAGTATTTGGAAACTGCTTATGGATTTATTTCCTCACACACGTTCTTTTCGTGTGCATTTCAATAACAATTTATGACACACGTGAATTTCTTACGCATTTAATATTATTGTGTCAAGGAAAGAATCGTTACTTGCTTCTATTAGTGTCATCCCATTACGCGACTATTATTTCTATGAAATCGACCAGGAACTATTGCTGTATAACGCCTAAAGCGGCTTTCAAAAAAAAAAAAAGTTCTTTTCTTTTTAACTGAAACAACTTTAAACAAGCAAAGTCACTGCTTTGGAGACTGGTAATTTACCAGTACCAGACAATACCTCTTTGGTGATTTGCTTGGAGAATGTAAGTTAATTATAAGATTTGTATGATGGCGTAGAAGCATTCTCCCAGCATCTTTTTTCTAATGCTCTCCAGTGATATCACCCAGAAAGGTCACACTTTTATGTTAAAATAATTCAATTTTTTCTGTTCTTTTATCAAATCCTATCACACACATGACATAAGAAGGTCGTACTTTTCCTTCGAACAGCCACATTAGCAATAGTATACTTTATTAATACAAACATTTACACTGTCAATATTTGCTTTGCTAAATCGTTGGTGGTGTTAATGTAAGGAATGGTGGCCATGGTGTTATCAGTTTCATATCTATAGTTTATGACAGTCATATCTGTACGTACTATAATTAATTTTGTGCTGATAGAGATACATGATTCATGAACGGCTTTTCAGTCACTTGGAAGGCCCAGTAGATTTACATATTAAGGTTGATTTCAAATCAGACTAGGACTGGTAGCTGCGACTTGATCCACCCAGACTTTTGATTTATGAATGCTAATTTTCTTTCCAAATCAATAATGATATTTAACCCGATTGTACTCTTTTCACAGTAAGGCACTTCCTTAGTACTTTCCTTGTAATACTTCAGCACTAGTTTCGGTTTGGGAATTGACACTGTAAGTTGTGTGACCACGACTTACATTGACAGTCATTCAGTGAATCGCTCACGCCGTGGGGACTGTTAACTTAGTTGCAATGTTGAGCCGGGAGTCAACCCCATAGTTTTACATAATAACGATATGATAAAATTTTTATTCGTGACAAATAGCCCAAGTGACTGCTAACGAAATTTTTTCTGATAGCATCAATTGCTTGTGTGACACTGATTTCCTCTCTTTCCGGGGTTCTTGCTAGTGGTGGTTGAACATTTTGTGTTCGGCTACGTGAATACCATAATATCGAAAAGTTGCCAGTGGCAGTGATCAGATATTCAGTGCATTTTCATCGTGTTGTCGCAAGGCAGTTGAATATGTGATGAAAATAATGCTTTGACACACAGCATGATATTTGCCAGAGGGTACAAATTCGCATTTTGTTTCCAGCACATCACTTCACTTGTCTTGTGTATACTTGTTTGCAAAGCGTTTGGCATGAAGCTTTTATTCAATACAATTGGCCATGGTCATGGACAACCAACCGTCGATAGGGTTGATCAAAAACGAGAAGAGATAGATCGTCAGAGTTGTTTGAGTACAACAACTTTTGAGCCATGAAACGGGACGCTCCCCCATCACCTTTATATTGAGACGATTATAAAATTTGTCGCCCGTTCCCTTGCATGCAGGATGCTGCATACGAGTGCACTTACATAAAAGTTGACAGCAGTTGTGAACAGAGAAGAAAAGAACGAAAATTTCCGCGTTTCTGGTAACAGATAGAATTTTAATGTCTATGTGTTTACAAATATTGACGCATGCACCAGCAGATTTGCTTATCATTTGTTCCTTCAGCACAATCAGTTAACGAAACGTCGACAGTACAGTAAACGATAAATTGTACGAGCCTTCTTGGTATTTATTCGTTTGAATCACTTTTGTGTTCACAGGAACTTGAGTTAGGACGTAAATAATGTGGATACACGTCTGCGATCGACATAGCTTCTATTAATAGATCGATTCTCAGTTTCTGCGATATTGTAGTATGAAACATTCTCGATCACTGCTGTTTTATGGTACTCAGAGGTTCGTTTGTGTAGGCCGCACCAAAAACCTTCAATCTACTTTTAAAAAATTCTCGTTAAAAGTATTTTAAAAAACCCAACTGATATTATTTTAGTTCTCAAGTACCTTACATTCATGTTATGTAGGGATATTTGTGAAGAGAAAGAACTGATCTATCATCATTCGGTTTGTACAGTACTTTTTAGATTGTCATACCTACCAATCATCTAACCTGTTAATTGCTCCACGAGACTTTTTTACTCTACACAACAAATGACATAACACCAATTGAATTGAAATAGGGTTTATTTTCAAAAACCAACAAACAAACAACAATAAGTTGTACAGGGCTATCACAACAATAACCCCAGTTGACTGTCAGACACTAAAGTGTCAAAATACATGAAAACCCCTTGTATTTAATGAATTGGGCAATAACATTCAGGCTTGAATTGCCAGGTAAGATATAGATAAATCAGCCAAAAGCAAGTATAATCTACATATTGCTCCCAGTTTGTGCGCTTAAACCTGCCACATAAAATACTGAAGGTATTTCCCCCCAAGCACAGACAATTGTAGCAGACACTTGCGTAAATAGTGATATACGTAAGATCAAATTCACAACAAATAACGGTGAAGGCTACATACGCTGCAATGAGAAAACATGAGAAACAATAATAAATAGTTCATTATGCAAAAGTTACTGTTACTGCTCTGGAGGTGGAGGAGGTAGGCGCTGGAAATGTAGATGCTCATCAAATTTCTTGTTGATGTTACTATTCTGCCAGCGGAAATGATCTTTTTGATCAAATGCTGATTTTTTCAGCAATCCCCTTCTGTCGTTGTTCTTCTTTAGTACAATGGAATCAAAATATCTCACAGTTCTATCCACTGCCTCCCAGTACTTTTTGTACCCTAAGGATGTGTATCTGTTAGCCATAAATAGCTCTGCGTCATGGGCATCCCACACCTTTTTTAAAGCCAGACAAACCACATTGGGGTGAAGTTTTACAGTCTCTTGAAGTGCCCTGTTAAACTTGGCACGTTCATCATTATTAGGTGGTTTAAGTTTACACTTAAACCACCTTATGCAATCACGACTGGCAACTTCGAATCGGCAATTTGGGA